>PVJA010011872.1:0-53495 GCA_004027025.1 Myocastor coypus
AAGAAAGAAAGAAAGAAAGAAAGAAAGAAAGAAAGAAAGAAAGAAAGAAAGAAAGAAAGAAAGAAAGAGAAAGAAAGACTATACAGAAAAAATACAGTTGGTGGGAGGAATAATCTGAAACAATTTATATAGTATGACCCCTTATCAACATCATCTGGAAGAGATTAATGTAAAAAGTAGATCTAGTTCAAGGAAAGTATGGGGTCATAGAGGAGAGTGATCAACAATGTAGAGTATGCCTAAGGAGAATCACCTCTGAAAACATTCTCTCAGGCTTTCACACAGAGCAAATTGGTCAAGAAATAGCCATGACTAATCCAGATGGCTGACACTGACAAAAGATCTACAAGCTGCTATACATGGTTTCAGGATAAATCCCGAGGGGTTTCGACTGACCTTGACAGATACAAAAGTTATATTTTTAGTTATATAGATCTTGCTTTTGGGAGACTGAGGCAGGAGGACTGGTGTGAGTTCGAGACCAGCCTGGGCTACAAAAGTGAGCTCAAGGCTACCCTCAACTGCACAGCCAGACTCTGTCTCAAAAAGACAAAAAAAAAAAATAGATCTTGCTTTAACTTGGTCTTAACTGTTCAGCAGAAAAGTATAACCATGAGGTGTAAAATGTAATACCATATTAATATGCTGAGCTGCAAAAGGCTCATGTCAACATCTTCTGACATTGCCAGTTCTGCTGATAACCAACTACTATCGTGGACTGTTGGACTATATTGGGTTATTTTGCTGAATTCAATATCTACAATATTTGAACTGGCATCACGTATGACTTCTCCAAATACAGCTTCTCCCACTGCAATAGAACACTCATCTGTGATAAAACAATACAAAAAGGGGATATAAATGAAGGAACATTTTGTAATGATATATATATTTTTTAATACAATATTCAATATATATATATATGTGTATATATGTATATATATTAGTAAGGATAGATAAGCTACTTTCGCTTAGTTCAATGAGAAGAAAGATTTGTACTATTAGTGTTTAGACAAGAAATCATGCTTGCAACTTGTCCTCTGAATAATTATTATGAAGACAATAATATGCAATGTATTAATTATTGTAACTATCCTACTAACCTGTTCTGAAACTGTCTCATTGCTATTTCTTTCTTGTTAAAATTAATAAAACATCAAAAAATAGATTTAAAGAAAAAGCTTAAAAATATTTTCTATGAATTTAAATTACTATACTATTATTAAATTAGTTATATGAAAGTTTATGAAGTTCAAATATGAATTTGAGAATACACTAAAATGAAAAATACATTTTACTACTTCTTCCTATTTTTGTCTTTTTAGCTTATTATGACAAACTAATTCATTTTTGATAGGAATCCTTCTTCATCCTCAGCCCCTGAGCATAAATCCAGAACACAATTACTGGTACATAACAGTTCCCTACTGTTTCAGTTACTAAAGGTGAAAATTAAGGTACTAATAACTGGGGTATAATTATACTTAGTTGGTGTTTGCTTTCCTGAAAATAGGTACTTAAATTTTCGGTGGAAGTTTTTTGTACTGTAGTGATTTGGTAAGGGAAGGGCAGATTTCCACATTATGTGTAGAAGTTAGGAGAACTTATGTCGGCAAAATTTTTAATTCACCAAGGTTCTATAGCTATTGAAAGCAGGAGAAATCAATAAGGTCATTGTTTTTCCTTGCTTTGACTTAAGGCTCAGACCTAGTGAGCTGCTGTACACTGTTTCTCATTTTTAGTTCAAATATAAAGTTACTGACAGTTAAAAAGAACTGAAATTTGCAAAACTTTTATTTGTAACATGTAGAAAAAAATGTTATTTAGGGGCTGGGGAGATAGCTCAGTAGAATAAGCACTTGCCTGGCAAGTGCAAGAGCCTGAATTCAATCCCTGGTTCCCTACCCCCACAAAAAATTCACTTGTTAAACATTCCTTGTACTCACAAACACACACACATACACACACACGCACACACCACACCACAGAGGACATTTGGCTATCTCTGCATTCCAAAGTACACTGATACTATGCTTTTTGCTTTCTGCTGCCAGTGTTTTCACTTATCAGCATTCTCTTTCTCTCCTCATGACACAAATATGACCAGAAAATTTGCTTATACTGATTTCTAGATTAACACATCCTTTTCCTTAGGAATCAGATCCTTCTCATTTTTGATCCCTAGCTCACTTCCAGGTAAATATCTCAGGCTTCCCAGCCTGCACCAACCTCTCTCATCCTTAAACTTTCAGTGTACTTAGTCTACATCTACACAGTTAAGTAATGTATTACTATGCTGAGTTGTTTCCTTTCCTAATTATGATTTATGTGTATTTTATGCATATGATGAGTTTTTCATCTGAATTATAACTTGTGATCCAACATCCTGTCATAATTTTAAAACATGGCTCAAAGAACTTAACACAATACTCACTAATCCATTGATCAACATTTAAATAAAATGCTATTGCAAATAGTACATTCTTGTCATACATATGAAGTAGATTTAGTTTATGATAATTTTTGATAAAAGGAAATAACAAAATCCATTCACGTCACATTTAATGGATTCCTACTAAAAAATAGGCTCATGTAAACTGTTAATTCCACTCCCTTCCTTTTAGATTCTGTCCTTGCCTTCTGTTATGGTTCAGACCTAAATTATCCCCTAAAAGGCTCATATGTTGAAGGTTGGTCCTCAATGCAGTGATGTTCACAGGTATGAATCTGGAAAGGTAACTGAATTACTAATGTTCACACTTCATCAGTGGAAAAATTCATTGTTGGGTTCATAATTTGATGAATGCATAAACTTATTGAGAGGTTATGTGTCTTAGTTACTTTTTACTCGTTGCTGAGACAAATATCCAACACTCAAAATGAAGAAAAGAAAGGTTTATTTAGCTCACAGTTTGTGGAGGTTTTAGTCTATATTCGGTTGGCCCAAGGCTGAGTATAACAGAGCAGAGAGAACATTCAATTCATGGCGGTGGAACAGCAACAAAATGGTGTCAGAGGCAGCCAACCAAACAGGGCAGCAGAGCAACAGCTCTAGTCTATCTCTGTCTCTCTTTGTATTATATTCAGGCTGTCCACCTTAGCCTCTGCCTTAGGCTACACTCATAATCCCAGAAGTACCTTGACCCATAATCCCATCAGTATTAAAACACATAATCCCAGTGACTCATGAGTCAAGTCTCAATCTATAGAAGTCCCTGCCCAATGACTACATGAGGCTTTTGGGGGACAACTAGACATAAACCACAACATTATGGAAAGATAAATGGGCTTAGTTGAAGGGAGTAGGTCATAGGGACGGGATCTTGGGGCCTACATCTTGTCCCCAAACCACATTTCTTCTCTGTCTGTCTCTGTCTGTCTGCCTATCTATCTATCTGTCTGTCTGTCTGTCTGTCTGTCTATCTATCTATCTATCTATCTATCTACCTATATTTATTTCTTCTCTGCTCTTGGTTCCCATGAAGTAAGCCACTTTCTTCCACAGCCTTCTATCATGATGTTTGCGCCTTTACACCTATCAAAAAGCAATGGAGTCACCTGAGTCTTCTGCAGCCATGAGCCCAAGTAAACCTTCCTTCTTTTAAGATCATATATTTACATGTCTTATCACAACAAAAAAAACTAAGACACCTTTTTACCAGATAGTAAATGTTCTGGGTATGACATCCCAGATCCAGCTTAGGCTGCATTATAAATGGCTCATCTTCTGATTCTATTGCCTTCCAAATGAAATATAAAAGACATTAGTAAATTCAAATTCTAGTTCAAATTTTCCATAGTGATAATGTTCTCTACTACATTGTTTGATCTTTCTTAGCTTACTAATTTATAAAATCATCATTTTGTCTTTCTTGCTCTAGACAATAAATGCTTATTGTTTTGCCAACGCAAAAGACAACATGGTTCACTGATTATACATTATCTTGGTATTTATGGATTAAATGAGGTACTGTATTAGAAATTGCTCACATGTGAGCATACTCTTGCCATCAAGTGAAGTGAATGTGTGTGTGTGTGTGTGTGTGTGTGTGTGTGTGTTACAACTTGAAAGAAGGGCAGACAGTGTACAGAAAGGAATTATTTAACATAATCTGAAAGAGTCATGGGGAACGACATCTGCATTGAACCATTTCAGCAAGAAGGTAGAGGATACTAGCCTGATGGAGACACAGGTTGCAAGAATTCAAGTCAGGCACAGAGAACAACACAGAAATCACTGAGCCAGGGGCATATGTGGGCAAGCTCCCAGAACTGGTTCTGAGAAGAGCAACCTGAGGTAGCTTTCACTTAGGAACCATCTCTCTACTTCCTGTCTCTTTTCTCTCCGCTTTATGCTTAGAACCCCCTACTCTAAAGGTAGACCATTCTTTCTAGTTGGTTTTCTTCTCTAAAATTCTACATCCTTGTAATGGATGATAGTTTGATAGATTCTGCAAAAGTTTCATAGTAATATAAAGCATTAAAATTAGTTCTTAAAATCCTCTAAGTTCTTCCTATTGTAATAAAAACCCATGTTTTCTGAATGCTACTAATTTGATTATATTATCACATATTAAAAAAGCCACATGAAAAACAGTATTGTTCTCACTGGGCTATATTTGCATCTTGAAGGAGAACTCATTAATTCAAATGAATCTTTTATTGGGGAAGTATGAGAGCACAAGGCAAAGAAATGGCAGGTGGAATGATTTTCTTTTTATAGAAGCAGACCTTCTGGTTCTGTTCACAAGCTCCCCAGTTCCTGGCCACTCTGCCTTCCTTAAGTATACCCATATAACTCTCACAGTCATCAACCTTTGTTCACCTTCAAAAGGAGTTAGGGGCTCTATAAATCAAGCTGCTCCTGAGGAAAGAGAATGACTGTGGGCAAATATATTTATGTACAAATTAATTTTTTGTGTTTATTGTATACTGAGCCATTTGCCATGTGGTAACTGAATTGGGAAAATGAAGAATAATGGCTATACCACAGGTGTCGATGAATAATCATAATACTTCAATTGAGCTTACATTTTTAAAAAAACTAAAATTCTTATGTTGACTGATATGAACTTTATTTCCACAGTTTTATTTAATACCTGCCTTTAACTAGAGATTTTCTTTCTTCACTTGCCATCTTAAAATACCTTCATTAAAACCTTGAGAAATTATGAACTGCTTGGCAAAAGTCATTCTTCAAGTTAAATTTGCAGCACCTTCAAATAAAAGCTAAGATGACATTATCATGAAGCAGAAGTTAAAGAAAATTATTTAACTTGATGAACGGGCTGCATGTATTTTCATTCTAAGAAATACTAAAAGAAAGGAATTAATAAACTTACAAAAGGGCATCAATAAAAACCCTCTCCAGAGGAATCTTCAGATAAATAAAAGTGTTACTCCTCTTCAGCTCTTGATTAGTTGTACTGTCTGCTTCATTTATGTAATCACAACACACACACACACACACACACACACACACACACGCACACCATAATTTTATAACCCACATTTAGTAAATACTGTTGCTTCTATCTTAGTACACATAAGTAATTAAGTTTCTTCAAATGGATATTCCTTGACTATTTATTCTAGGTGTAAATGTAAATTTCAATTTCATACACGCAAATTTAGGAAGGAGAAAGCTATGCATTGTTACTTGATTTATGCTTAAATTGTGAAATCTAGTAGCACTTTTGACTATCTTGAGTTTTGTTTTTAGCACTGAACATTTGTTCCTATCAATAAATAAATATGCCAGTTTGGAATCCATGACAATAAAGTCTGTAGGCCTTCTATTCCACCAAGAATGTGACATCCTTTAACATAAAAATTATTGATCAAAGGTGTTCCTCTGTTGATAAATAATTAGTATTATTTGTTTTAAAAGATGATTTCATTGTAGATTATCCATGAGTATAAAATATACATGCAGGGAAATGAATGTTTATTATTATGTACTTTTTTGTTTTTATATGTGTGGTTTTAGGGATTCAACTCAGGGTACCCTATCACTAAGCTATATCCCTAACCTTTTAAAATAAATTTTTATTTTGAGACAAACCTTTGCTACTTTGCCAAGCTGACCTTAGGCTTGCAGTATACTCTTCCCTGCCTCAACCTTGAGAGTAGATGAGATTAAAGGCATGAACCAAGCCACCTGACCTTTTATACAATTTAAAGGAAGTCTTTCCAATCCTCATTTTCTCCACACGTAGTAGAGGGCTCCATTATATCAGAAGAATTTTCTAATAATTGAGCCTTTCCTTCCTACCTAAATTTAGAGTTACTTCTTTCTCCTCCGTTGTGATTTTGAGAACTGATTGAAGCTCTTAAAATAAAAGTTCACCAAAAGAAAGAAAATAGAAGTTCCTCACATGTTTTATTTGTATCAGTTCTACTTACTTTTCAAAGCCCTGAGTTGAGTATCACGATGATTAATGACCTATTCCAGAGTTTCACCTACTCTTTAAAATGTGATATGTTCCAGAGCATAAAAAAAAAACCCTATAAAGCAGGCCAGATGCTTAAATTATACAAGGACCTGCTTATGTTGAAGGAAAGCAGGAAGCTGCAATTAAATTAGTGCCAGAAACTTCTCTTAATCATGACTTAGTGGCTTAATCATGGGGACTTGAGGGTGGGACCCACATCGTATAATAAAGACAAAGATATCATTCATTCATACTTATGTAATTTTGAACTTGCATTAATTCAGAGGATGATGTGATATGAAATAGTTTTACCCATTATATGAAGAAAATCACTTCTGTGTATTAGGGAAAATTTATAAAATGAATCAGGGAAAAAAGTCAGACTACAAGACTTGAGATTAACAATGTATTTTCCAGTGTTACGTTAGAGGACTCAAAAAGTGAGTGCACTAATTACAGATCCCTGTTATTAAATCTGAAACTGTTTTTCAAACAAATGGATTAAATCTCTCAAAGTTTTACAGGTAAGGTAAACTGAGGTGCTCTCTGATCTTAAGCAGATGGGACTTTTCATCTCTAGCAGTCAGTAGAATGATAACCCTCTTGAAAAAGAGTGATTAAGTGAGAAAAGATAGAGTATTTGGAACTGGCCACCCAATAAGAAGCATAGTTTTGTGAGTGAATGGATTATTGTGAGAATTGTGGCAGTTATTTCAGGTATGCAAACGCCTTTAGTTGGCCTTACTTGATGAGACCAACCTATGTCTCATTTCAACTCCATGTAGCACCACTATACCTAACCCATCTCGTATTCATTGCTACCCTTAAGCACGTCTTCATTAATCTACACTAAATTCACTCAATATTACACACTAAGCTATTGCTTTATCTTTTGTTGTATATATTACAATTGTGATGAAATCTATATTTATGTTGTTATTTGTGCCATGACCATCTTCTTCCATGTACTATAAGCTCAATAAAGTGGATTAGTATCTTTATTTATTATGGTCTTCCACTATCTAGCACACTGTACGTGCCCAATAAAGGTCAAATGGGTAAATGAATTATACTTAATAGGAAGACTAAGTATAAGTTATAAAAGAAAAAGTAAAACCAGAAAAAAGTCCCATTTTCTAAACCAAATCAGAAGAGTATTTCGTCTAGTAGTAGAAGGGGACTGAAAATAAGAAATCATTAATACAAGATATTTTTGTAGAACTTACCATTTTTTCCTTCTTAGATCACTATTATTCCATTAAAGGAGAAATGACCATTTGTTTTTCAGGGCCTGCCTATTAGGAAAAAAAAGCAAGCCATTTCCATGAAATAGCTCTCCTACTAGAATTTCAGCAGACTTCTCAACACAATCCTTAGAGCCCAAAGGGCTTGGAGTAGTGTTTCCACCAAAAAATTAATAATTAATTAATTAATTAATTAAAAACTTTCAACTCAAACCTACATGCATTGTAAAACTATCTTTCAAAATTGATTACAAATGAGATATTTTTTGTTTGTTTGTTTGTTTTTTGTTTTTTGTGGGACCAGGGTTCAAACTCACGACCTTGCACTTGCCCAGCAGGCACTTGTGCCTCGGAGCTATCTCCCTAGCCCCAAATGAGATATTTTTGTGGCAAAGAATACTTCAAGAAATTCATGACCACTGAACAAGCACTCCAAAAATTCTTATGGCTATTCTAGTAAGACAATAAAGCTAATAATGCCAAAATGCTGAATATAATTGCTAGAAGATGCAGAGTGTGCCGAAGGTGAATAGAGGAATAAGCAGCAGCTGCCACCGGAAGATCCTAGGGCAGCATCAGCTAACTCCCAGGACCCCATATGTGGACGATCTAGCAGGCTCACCAAGATGTAGGCTACGTATAAGGATGCAGACGCCATGAGGAGCACACCATAATGACCTCACTGTACTCCCCCACCTGCTTCTTCTTTTGCTTTGCTTTCCTCTCTTTGTTCAGCCCATGTTCACTCTGAAGAGCTAGTTCTTTCCCTAGCCCTTCACTCCTTATTTTTCAAATAAATTTGGGGACTATTGTTGACTTGTGTTCTCCAATTCATTTGAGGCAAAAAGGACATGGAATAATTTTGAGTGGAATGTCACATAAAAACTACTCAACAGTATTTAAACAGGAGAATCAAATCCCAGGAATACAAGAATACAGAATGAATAGAACAGGTTTGAAATTGGGGAGGAGGAGGAGTGAGCCAAAAGTGGAAAAATAATATAATGATAGGAATATATTAATCAATTTTACACCATGTCCTCAGTGTTAGTATTTTCTGTTCCCCAATCAGAAAACATAGATTAGTAGATGGATGAAGAAACAAAATCCAGTGAAAAATTATACACAAGAATCATACTTAACTCCAAAGGAAATCAGTAAACTAAAATCAAAGGATATAAAGCAATATTCCATAGAGTGAGAACCCAAAGACCAGTGGGAGCAGCTACTCTAATTTCAGACAAAATGGTCCTTAAGTCAAAATTGATCAAAGATGGAAAGAACAGTCCTCCACAGTCAGCTCACTCTGTATTGGTTAAGGTAACAATTCAGTGAAAGGGGACAATGACAAATGTACATCCACTGACCACTGGCACATTCATCTCCATAAACAAAACTACCAGACATAAATAAGGAAAAAAATTATAGTGAATTATAGTGAAGGACCTTAATACTCAACTGTCACTAATAGACAGATAAACTAGACCCAAAACAACTAATATCAGAGTTGAACCAAATCTTTGGGCCAATGGAATTAATAAATATCTTCAGTATTGCACCAAATAGTAAAATACACATTCTTCTCAGTAGCATAGACATCATATATGTATATATATACATATATGTGTATATATACATATATATGTATATATATACATACATATATATATATACCAAAATACATCATATATTAACCAATACAGCACTTAGATGAATGACAAAATTCCAATTATTCCTTGCATATTATCAGATCATAGCCCAAATAAACTAGAAATCAAGTGCAAAAGAAATCACAAAAATTATGCATGGTCCTGGAAATTAAACAATGCACTCTTGAATAATCAATAGGCCATGGGAGAAATCAAAGAAGTAATGAGACAGTTCCTAGAATCACACTATAATGCCATTACAACACAACAGAATAATGAAAAAATTTCAAAGATTAAACATTATAGGACTGAAGATTCACACTAGGAAAGCTCAGCAAGCCCAATAAATAACATAAGGATACATCCCCAGAGTTCTAAAAAAAATAAAATAAAAACAATCTAAATTCACAGCTGGTGCAAGGAAGGAAATTATAAATATCAACATCAGAGAAGAAAGTAATGAAATCAAACTTCATAAACCTAAAACAAAGAATCAATGAATTTAAAAGTGGATTCTTGAGAGAAAATAGTAGATAAATTCTTAGCCAATCAAAGAAAAAGACCAAATCAATGCACTAAAAATGATAAAAATAAAATCACAACAAATGTTACCACAACTAATTCAAAAACTTATTCTCCTGTAAAGTGAGGCATTCAGAAGTGGGCAGACTCCTAGCTACATATGAATTACTAAAACTAACCTGACATTATCTAAATGCATCAATAGATCACTAACCGGCAATGAAATTAAACAAATAATAAGAAAAAAAAATGGAGTAAAACTCAGGTCCCAGTGAATTCGCAGCTGGACTTTACAAAATGTCAGGGAAGATAGCACCCCAGTAATCCTCAAATTCCAAAGCAATAGAGGGAAAGAGTACTCTGAAGATCATTGCTGGTTGCTAGAATTATACTGATTTGAAAACCAGAAATGGATCCAACCAAAAAAAAGAGAAATAAAAGCTAATCTCTTTAATGAATACATCTGCAAAAATCCTCAACAAGATACTGGCAAGGAGAATGCAACAAATCATGAAAAAGATCACACATTATGTCCCAGTAGGCTTCATCCCAGGGGTGCAAGCATGCTTCAACATATGTAAATCAATAAATGTAATGTCTCACACTGAAGCAAGGGCAGAATTCACATGATACCTCACAGAACAAGCATTTGAAAAAAATCCAACACCCATTCATGATAAAAATCCTAAAGAAAGTAGTTATAGGAGGACCTTAGATTAAGCTGATAAAAAGCCACTGTGACAAACCTACCAGCGAAATCATATAAAGTGAGGAAAAACTGAAAGCTTTTCCTCTAAAATAAGAGGACAAGGATGTCCAATATTATCACCTATTTTCAATATAATACTTAAATTATTAGACAGAAAGAAAATCAGACAACAGCAAGAAATAAAAAGTACTCATAGAGGAAACAAATTTAGATTACCATTATTTGCAAATGGAACAGTCCTCCACATAATCAGCTCCAAAAATCCTTCACAAGAAAAATTAAATACTTAGAAATTAACCTAGGCAGAGTTGGAGAGATAGCTCAGTGATCCAAGTGCCTGCCTGACAAGCACAAGGATTCAAGTTCGATCCTGTATCCCATGCTGTGCTAGCCCTTCTGGCCCAAAACCAGGCGTGGCAGTACACGCTTGTAATCTCAGCCCTGGGAAGGCTGAGACAGGAGGATCGCTACTATTCCAAGCTGCATAGTGAGACTTTGTATCCAATAAATAAATAATTGATCGATTGATTTTCTAATGTAGCAATTAACCTAAGTAAAGAATAGAACTCCTCTACAATGAAAACCATAGTACTCTGAAAAAGAAGACTTAACAGAATTAAAGATACCCCATGATCTTATACAGGCAGAAGCAAAACTGTCAAAGTGGATATTCTCTCAAAACTGATGTATGAAGTTAATACAATTCCAATCAAAATATCAATAGTATTCTTCCCAGAACTGAAGAAAACAGTTTTTGCATTCATATAAAAGCAGAAATTCCCAGAATAGAAAACATAATCGTGAGTAGCAAGAGACAAGAAAGAAATATCACAATCTAAGATTTCAAAGTATATTACAAAGCTATATTGATTTTTTAAAAACTAAGAGTATGTGCTGTCACAAAAACAGAAACATGGATCAATGAAACAGAATAAAGGATAGAGGATATATTCAGCTCTCTGATATCTTCCAAAAAAGAGGGGTCAAAAATATACGCTGAGGGAAGATACTCGCCTCAACAAATAATGCTGGGTGATCTGGCAATCCACATTCAAAAGATTAAACCTAGATCTATTTCTCTCGATGTATTAAATTAAAATCAAAATTATTTAATGGTCTAAGTTTTAGTACAACATTTAATGTGCTGGAAGATAAAATAGGTAAAATGCTTTAGGGCAGGAAAGAACTTTCAGAACAGAATTTCTGTTGCAGGAAATAACAAGAGAAATCAAGAAATTGAAAGCTCTCAAAATAAGAATCTTCTGTGCAGTGAGGGACAAAGCCAACAGAGTGAAGAGACTACAGAGCAAGTAAAAAAATAACCAGCCACTCCTAAAGGACTATTATCTAGTATACGCAAAGGTCTCACAAAATTTAAAAGCTCCAAAATTAAAGATCCAATAAAAATGGGTAATTCTAATAAGAGACACTGTTCCAAAGGATTATAAATGGCCAATAAATATTTAAAAGGATGTTCAATTTCTCTGGCCATTAAAGAAATGCAAATTAAAATACTGAGATATATCACTCCAGAAATAATGGCTGTCATCAAGAAATCAGATAATAACAAATGTTGTAAGGCTGTGAGGCAAAAGAAACCCCTTCTACAACTGTGAGGAAGATGTAGAACAACACAGCCACTATGGAAATTGGTATTGAGATTCTTGATGCAATTAAAACTAGAAATGTAACCCAGTTATTCCCCTTCTAGGTGTTATATTGCTTTGACAAATGCATACCAATGTTTATAGTAGCACGATTCATAGTGACTAAATCTTGGAAGCAGCATACAGGCCCATAAACACATGAGTCAATAAAGAAAATGTACTATTTTGTATGTAATTACCTATTTAGTATTCTACTTAAAAATACATAAATTTGAGAAATTCATAGAAAAAAAAAAAAAGGATGAACTTTGAGACCATAATGTTGAATAAAATGAATCAAGTATAAAAGCTTAAATGTTACCTGATTTCTCCTATTTGAGTAACCCAAAATATGAGAACGGAAAAGATGGGAAATGTCACATAGAGATAGATGTTTTACAAAGGGAAGACCAGAAAATGGGGGAAAGGGGAAGAAATTAAAATAAAATTGAGATATGTTGTGCACATGCACTAAGTCTCCACAGCAAGTGTAATTTTTTTGTACTATAAACTTAAATGTATTTAAAAAGAGGGGAAAAGACAATAAATTAAATAAATAAAATGAAATGAAATCTCTCCATTCCATCCATGAATCCTATATGGAAACCCTGTTGAATTTCTTGTATTAGGGATGATACCGCGAGAAAGTGATCCCAAAGCGTGACAGGGTGCTATGGCGCTAGCTGGGCTTGGGGTGGAGCCCTTTTCATCAGAGGCCCCCTGAGCTCTGAGCCTCAGGAGGCAGGCCTGCAGTGCTTTAACCGCCTGCTGTGTCAGTCCACCCTCATGGGTGGAGAGCTACAACGAAGAGCTCTGCCGGATATCAAGAATGACCACTAATGTCCCCTAAACTTTCAAGATCCTTTAGCCGTTTTTTAGTATAAGGTGTCTCTGTCTCAGTCCTATTCTTACTTCAGTTAGAAAATTTTTTCCTTAAAAATCAATTTTAATAGATGCCACCTAATAATAAAAATCATGTGACTAATTTGAACTTTCAGTGCCCTATTTCTTAACACCTTAGGTAACTAAAACATAAAACACCAGATAGTCTTCTACTCTTCATAGATGCATATTTTCATTGCTATAATAAAGCTTATATTACAGATGTTGGGCTTCATCATGGGCATAACCACTTTTTATGTCCGAGATGCTATATTCCTATGAAAAATAACAGTAGGATCTGATTTTTAAATCTTCCAATTGACAAATATTCCCTGAAAATGTATCCCTTGTTCAGCTCATAGGAAAATAATACATGGTGTTTTCTGTGTAATTGTTCACTGAAGATGACACTAAGTAGTTAGCCTCTGCCTCAATTGTTTGAAGATTAGTTGTACGGAACTTTCTTTAAAAGGATATTGAGTAAAGTATGCTAATGAATCTCTGCTAGTAAAGAGAAAAAGCAAATGATGTCTATCTTAGAAAAATGGAGTAATTTAAAATGAACTGGTAAGAAAATCTTTTATTAGTTTTAGATTTAAATTTATAACTTTTATTTTAAATATATTACATTAAACATATAAAGTCTGCTACAAAAATTACGTTTCAGTATCTGTCTTCATAACAAGGTAAATGATAGTTTCAAGATAATGAGTTTCTCCAAATTGCTGAATGGATTAAGGTGCTCTGAGGTATTCTTATCTGACAGTGATGCCAAGCAAATATTCATATTTCGATACTGCCTCTGGTCTAATGAGCAAGTCTTAGGAGATTAATACTAGTAGCTTGTTCTGTGTAAAGAGTTCTGTTGTAATTTGGACCAGAAACTTTAATGACATTATTTCATCAAGTTACACTGAAAAATCTGAGAATTGATAAATCGAGCTTCATTAATGAACGCTGTTCTTCTTTAATGAGATACCAGGCTTCCAGAGGCTTTATCTAGGTTCTGAATGTTCAAGACAAGGCTTGCAAATTTATTTCACGGAAGTCTCAGCGTTTCCCCACACACACACACAAAAGGTCTTCTCCAGTTGCAGTTTTCTGGGTTAATGTATTCTGGGGGGAATTATCTCACCCATTGATTGCTGCCCTGAGAATTTCAGTGTTCATACAAGCTAACAAACGTCCACCAGACAGGCACCGGCAATGCCCAGCTGGCTCTTTGTCTCTCATGGGAAATTTTCTCAGTGAGAGCCTGATAATTGTTCAGTGCAGCTGCCGCTCTTAGAGGGTGCCAGCTCATCCGAGCCAACTGTATGCACACAGCCCGAGCCTCACGAGACAGGGAAACCACGTCTCGGGTGGGTAGGCGACGTCTAAGACTCCATTTTAACCTTGCCTTCTTTGTCTGCTATTTAAGGGATAACACATAGTAATAGTTACTTAAAGTTTATAAAAATCCTATATATTCAAGGAAGACAGCTATTGAGACAGAATCATCTGATTTTTATGAAAAAAACAATTGTTTCACATATATTTCTATGACAACAGTCAGTTGGCTATGGTGTATGTTACACTCACAACTACACTGTGAGACTTTTGTTGTCGTATATACACCCAGATATGGGGCACACAGCTATTCAGAGCGAAGCACAATCTGGTGGAGTGAGGGAATGGAAGTACTCTAAGTGGCTTCCTGCTAGACTAGCTGGCATCAGGTTGAGTGTGCAATCTTTTAAAATTATTGTAGGAATGACCAAAATATAATTTGTGAAAAAGAAGAAATAATCTGGTATTATTGAGGTCTTATTGTCTATGATGCCTAATAAGATCCCCCTAGAAAAATCCTTTTAGAAAAACTCTCCTAAAAATAGAGATAATATAAGTAAACAGTGTCAACCAGCCACCTGCAGGAGGTGTGAGCAGAAACAGTAGTGAACACTTAAATTTTTAAAATGGGTCACAGTAAAATACTGTCATTACTCCCCCTCAAAATGGTTCCTGTTCACTTGGCACACACTTATCCCGTTGCCACATTCTGTTTTCTTTCATTTACTTATTTTTTCTTATTTTTAGGAAAGGGTCTACAGGGTGTTCAGAGTGTCACTACTAGATCGCACTCTTAGTGATCTGCCTGTTTACAGCCTCCCAAGAGCTGGGATTACAGGCAGGAGCCACCCGCCTAGCCTCATTTGCCATCTCAGCAAGGCTCAGGGGTAGGGCTGGCATGGCAGGCACAGGGATGGAGCCCCACCCCCGGCCCCTGTGCCTGCTTGCAGGCCATTACCATATTCCAAAGCAGCTCTAGACGTCCTCTTTCATGAACATCTTTAGTTGTGCTGTCATGGCTGCCTTAATGTCCCTAATTAATTCAAAATATTTATCTTTCTTGCTTGTTTTATTTTAGAGCAAAGCTAGAAATGGTATGGTTCCAAATTCAGTGCGTAAAATAGATACAATGTTCTTTGTAATGTTTTTTGAGTCTGCCTTTCTATTGGATGGTATTTGGCAGCAGTATTTTTTTTTTTTGAGGCAAGGTCTCATAGTGTAGTGAATTTTGGCCTTGAACTCACCAGGTAGCTCAAACTGGTCCCAAACTAGAAGCAATCCTCCTCCTCCAGCCTCCTGAGTATTGATATTACAGCTTGTGTCACCATGCTTGGCTCATACACACACAAAAAAAAGGATTTCCAAAAGTACTTCAGATCATGACAAAACTGAAGAGGTACGTTCAAGGGGAGGGGAATTAATGACAATGTATCCTTCACTATAATAAATTTTTAATACTTGTTGTATATTTTGGTCAATTCTTATACAATAGGAGTTTCTGGGGAATTGTAATATGATGATCAGGTGAAGCTTCTTAGCAGCAATCATTTATTGCTGAGAAAGAAATTAATCTACATTTAGTGTCTCAGTGACAACATTTATTACTTTAGTTTCCTATCAGGAGTAGGGAGGGGCTTAGGTTGGTGGTTATGGATCAGTATCTTTCTTAAGGCTCTGGTAAGGTGTCTGGCTGCCACAAAGCAGTAAGGTCAAGGCTGAACTAGGAAAGAATGTGCTTTGAATCTTATTTACAAAGCTATTGGCTGGACTCAGAGAGCCCTCTTCCCAATACCCCTCATCAGATCCTTCAACAGGGCTGTTATACATTACAGCACCTAATTTCATCCACAGAACAGTCCAAGAGAGGAGGAAAGCAAACACAAGACAGGAACCATGGTATGTTTATAATTTAATGTTGAAGGTGATGGACCATCACTTCATCTCTACCCTATCTGGTAGGAGCAAGTCGGCAGCTGCAGCCTAGCCTCACAGAGAGGGATTTGCAGGAGGACACAAACACCAGGGGGAAGACATTGTGTGGAACCATTGTAGAAGCTGCTGACCACACAGCGGCACCATCTGAACTCAAAGCTTCTGCATTTCGCATAGGAATTGTAACACCACCTGCAATTAGTTTCAGAGTCCCTAATTTTGATCCACCCCCCAACTATTTTGCTATGATAAGCGGTCTTTGAAAACTGGAATTGTCATCATATTACTTAATAACTATTAATTTTCCACATATGTGACATGCAATAATCTTTATGATATATGGTGTACAATAACAGTATTAAATTTTTTTTTAGCTTCTAGGCTGTAAAGCAAAACTGCCTGAGCTCTAGTCCTGGCTCTGCTATTTGTCAGTTTTATGTCTCTGGGCAAGTTTCTACACTTAAGCAGTTTCAATTTCTTCACTGAAACCTGAAACAATAATAAAACTTGCTTTATAGAATTATTGTAGAAACTCAGGGACAGGATCCTGGTGCAGCTTTTGGCAGAGGGCCTAGCACATAGAAAGGCCTCACTAAGATCAGATCGTTCTGTAATTTCCCATTTCGTTGGAACCATTCCATAACACTGTACACCCACATCAACCTATAGAGCTGAGCCAATTTTGACTTCTTCCAGGCCAGTGCCTTAGCCTGGAAAGCCTTCCCTCTATATAGTTTTCTTTTATCTGAGAAGTTCTGTTTCATCCTAGAAATTTATTGTTAGAGTTAGGTTTTCTTCCTGGAAGTCTTATACAGACACACATGCAAACACACACAGACACACACACACTTGTGGACCTGGAGACCTTTCTCTGTGCTCCCTTAGCCTCCATTCCTGACTCTATGGTGACACTCATGCACTACACTGTCAATTTTTTCACTTATTTTGGCATTGCCTGTTCATTTATCTATAAACTTAGAGGAATGTGAGCTGTTGAAGAGAGAAGAGATGTTTCCTTTCAGCAGCCACAGAGACTCGTTTAATGCTTGATTATAGTATGTTCTCAATAAATATAAGTTAAAATTTTAGTAAATCAATGATGTGAGATGTGTCTGATACAGTCTTTCTTCTTTTCCATTATTTGATCTTACTTATACCTTAAAAATTACAGTCCTGATTCTGTAAGAATATTTCAACTGCTGCTTTGAAGAAATCAAAGAAAAAATTATTTTAGATCAAAAAGCATGCTTCTTGTGCCTTGTAGTTCTTAAACACAATTTAAATTAGTGCCAATACTTCTTTCACTTCCTGTTAGGTGGACTTTTGAAGTAAGCATCTTTATAATCTCTACTTTGTTCCACACGCCAGAATCCACAGGCTGAAAACCAGAATTTGTTCCTCACACTATCTCCAAGTCTCTTCTTCACTCTGCTCTCAAGCACATGCACAAACAAAACTAAAGCATACTAAGCACACACAGAGTCACACACACACACACACACACACACACACAAAGATGTACCATGGGAGAATAACCACATTGGATTCACTACAGGTGCTTATTAGAATCCAGACATCCAAACTGGCATGCTGGTGCAGCTATAATTACAGCACTTGGGAGGCTGAGGCAGGAGATCATGGTAAATGTGCGACCAGCCTCAGTTACATGCTGAGTTACTTTCTCCACAAAAAAAAGAAAAGAATGTAGAAAAGAAAGAAATAAAATGAAGGGAAAGGAAGGGAAGAGAGAAGAGAAGAGAAGAAAGAGAAAAGAGAAGAGAAGAGAAGAGAAGAGAAGAGAAGAGAAGAGAAGAGAAGAGAAGAGAAGAGAAGAGAAGAGAAGAGAAGAGAAGAGAAGAGAAGAGAAGAGAAGAGAAGAGAAGAGAAGAGAAGAGAAAACAGACAATTCAGACACCTGAGCCTTGTCTATATTCAGAGAACAAGGGTTAGGAAATCAGCATTTTAGCTGATTTCCGAAGTATTTCTTACGTACCAAAGGAAAAAAAAAAAACCAGCTTGAGGGACCAGGGAGATAGCTCAGCAGCATAAGTGCTTGCCTGGCAACTGCAAGGTCCTGAGTTCAATCCTCAGTATGAAGAAAAACAAAACAGCTTGAGGAACATAGTCTTTGATCTTGGACTTTGCAACCTTCCCAGCTGTGTGAGAGAGGTTTCCATTGTGGCTAAGCCAGTTCATCTATGGCAGTTGCTGTAACCTAAAAGAAGGAAGACAGCAAGCCCATGTCACATAACTGTAGACTTTCACCAGCTGACTAAGCACAATGGATTACATTTACAATGGAGTTGACACTGATTTGATAACCTTTTCCAGCTTCTCAGGCCCATGATAACTTCTGCTCACTAAAGACAGGAAATTCACATGGCTCTCTAGGTCTTAGGTGTGGAATCGTTAAGCTATAATCTTAATACCTTGTGAATTCCCAGAACAAAGGATCTCACTCCCATAGGAATGAAATAAAATCCATCCTTAAAATCAGAAATAAGTACTTAGAAATGACATGCTGGTTTTGAGAATCTTCTCTCCCTTCAGAAAAGCTATAAGCAAAAGTTGACAAAAATAATGCTATTCTTCATTTCAAAATTAACCTTTCCTAATTAACCTCATCTTTTATTCTTATTTATTTGGCTTTTAACATATTTGGTTGACAACTCCTTGTTCCAGAACAAGTTTATTTTTAATGTCAGTGTCAAGTTAACTTGTTCTAAAATTAACCAATAATTTGGTCATTGTCAATATTTTGTTCTGAATTACAGATTTCAGCTGTTATTTGTTGTCAGTATGTGTTTGCATTACATAATGATTACACTCTTCATGGGGGGTCGGTTTATTCACATAACATTCCCAGGAAGTACTTGCTTCAACCTGTCCTCAAAAGAAAAGAGGAAAGAGCGCATCTCCACAGAGATGAAACAGCAGAAGGCAGCTATCTAACACTTGTTTTAACCAAAGAGTTAACCACCCTGATCTACAACAAACATAGCAAATCTAAAATGTGTTTTGATTTTTTTTAAAGTTTCTTTTCATGATACAATATTGCTAAAATGTTTGTACTATATTTAATAATTTAGGGGTTTTCTTTCACTATTTTCAGACTACTAGCATATACATATTTAAACAAATGTGTGTAAATAAAAATATATATACATATATATATTCCACATTTAAACAAATGTGATATCTATGTCTAGTTGTGTATTTGTTTACAAATTTATATGTTTTTAAGCTTATCTTTTTTAACCATATTTATGGGGGCAAGGAATGAGAAGGATTCAATCGAATAAGGAAAGAAAATACAGTATTCTAAGAAGATATTAAGTTTGATTTCAGGTAGTACTGGATAAGTTCCAGCTATCTTCAGTGGTTGAGTTCATTTCAAAAGAACACATCATAGACTGAAACACTGATGGTCGCATTAAAAAATAATGGTAGCCAATCTATCATAGAAGAAAACAGATGATCAGACGCCTCTTTTGAATGCATAGCTACTTAAGTATGCATGAAAAAAAGATAGGAACAGATATAGGGATGCATTATTGCATAAAAGGGTGCATATTACATGATGCTTAGTGGATTTTTGATAGATGCTTAATACTTACGAACACAGCTAACCATGCTCAGATTCTGTATACACATTCACCAAAACTGTAAGCCCCAACATGTGTCAGAGTGACGCACTGCATCATCCTTGCAGAGAATAACAGCCGTGTAGGCCAGTGTAATGCGAGGCCAAGTTTGCACAGTTAGATCAGACACAAAATACACTCAGGCAAAAGTCTTGGTACATGGAGGCCTGCTGCTGTGACTTCCTGGATAGCTGCGACAGTCACCTGTCCCTTCAGTGAATGGGTCATATTTATTCATTAGGGCAGGAAATGTACAGACCAGACATTTGACTAAACTTAAACTATCTTATTAAGAAATTTGCTTTTGTCAAGAGCTCATACTCAGTATTATCAACATCATAGCCACTTTTGACTGTAATTCATTATATAAAAAAGGTATAGCAAACAATAAAAAAATCAGAAAACTTGGTATACACTGAGCCTGGAATGGAAACGGTGAATAGTTATCTCAATTCATTAATTTTGTTGCTGCCTTGCTTGTTTGCGTTCTTTTTTTTATTTTACTGGGTTTTGGGGTTGAATTTTTTTCTTTTTCTTTTTTTTTTCTTTCAGCACTGAGGATTGAACTCAGGACCATGAGCTTGAATATTTTTCTTTATGAGAGGCTTAGTTTTTGTTTTTGGTGCCAAGGACCAAATCCAGGACTTCCAACTCACTAGGCAAGCATTATACCACGGAGCCAAATCCCTAGTCCCGCAACTCATTAATTTTACAATTAACTTGTTTTACAATTTTCCCAAACCCACAGGTAAAAATACCCATAAGAAAATGAAAAGTTGAAACAATAAAAGATGAAGCAATAAAGAGATAATAAGATTTTTGCAAAGCTGAATTTTTATTTTTATTTTTTTTTTTTTTTTGGCTTTTTGAGACAGGGTCTCACTGTGCAGTTCAGGCTGGCTTTGAGCTCACTTTTGTAGCCCAGGCTGGTCTCGAACTTGCAGCGATCCTCCTGCCTCAGCCTCCCAAGTGCTGGGATTACAGGCGTGAGCCACCATGCCTGGCTATTTATTTTAAAAGATTGACTTTTAAGTTTTCTCATTCTATTTTTAAATAATTCTTTTGTGAAATGATCACAATAGAAAGATAGTTGCTTTATATAACATATAACATACATAATTGATTCAAGAAAAGCCTGGCACCCTGTCATACAACCCACTGATTTTAAAATCATACTTGACTGGGAAACCAAGAGCTGGAGAAAAACTTCTAGAAGCCTCCATAGATGGAGTTCGTTGGCTATTCTACAGATGAAAAGATTGAATTGATTTAACCATAAGGCACAATTACTAAGAGTAATTATGTATGGAGTTTCATGAAAAGACTTTGTTCCTGCTTACCATGCAAAATTGGTAAAAGTTTTCAAAGGAAATAATACTTGTCCTTTGTTATCACCTGTATCTCTGACAGGAAATTAAAATTAGCAGTTTGGGGCTATATTTGAAAGAAGAATTGGCATGTTTAGATAGTAAGGAGTGACATTCAAAAACTAAAAGAATAAGAAATCAAAGAGATTGAAGCATGAGCATGATCATATTATTACACATTTATTAAGCTAGATATAATAGAGAAAATAATACCTGTCATCACGAGGCATTAACTGGCTTGATTTGCATTTGTTCTTGCTAATTTACATAATGTTTTTTTTTTTTGTTTCAGTTAGGTGTTATCAGATTCTCAGCCCCTCCAAGGAGACATGGACAAAGTCAAAAGTCTTAATCATCTTTGATTTTCTTTCCTTAAAAAAATGTCAAAGCTAAACACATTTCTCAAGTTATAATATTAGCCAAAATACAATTCAGGACCATTTAGATTAAAGAGAAATTACCTCCCAGGAAGTTATCTCTATAAAATGATACACAAAAATAGGACACTAATGAATAGCTAATACAAAATTATATGTCTATATCAAGTCTTCTAAATAACTGGGAATGTCATATTTATTTCTTTTCATTTATTTCAGGTGATTCATATGCCCATTTGACTAAAGTTACTTAAAAGACGAAAGGCAATTATTTTGGATGAACTACACCAGAATTCCTCTGCATGACTTTGAAAGAGATCAACTATTAAAAATATTTGATAAATGGTTAAGAGAAAGTTGTCTCATTAATATTCCTAGGCAACTTATATATATAACTCTTTCCTGACTGTGAAAGAATCAGTCTTAAATTTAATTCCAAGATTCATAGTGGCTTTCAATAGAATACTTGGTTTGTTTTCTCTTCTAGAACAAAAGATTATGTATCATAATTAGAATCATTTTTTTCTTATTGTACATATTTTATTTAATATTTTTTGAGGATGGAATTCCTTTCTTAATCTTTTTTGTTTTTTCTTATAATTTGAACATGGAAGATATATTCACATTTTTGTAAACATTGTCTATATCATACTTAGGAGACATTTCTGATTCCTAGGCAAACACATTCCAAGGACCTTTCATGATGAAAAACAGTAGCTTCTCATATTTGAGCATTTAGGTCACAGTTTATTCGTTCAATGGAAAATGTTACTAAGTATGTATTATATGAATAACAATGACTGTGGGCTGATTTGAAGTATAGAAAGCAGAATAAACATGCTGAAGACCAACAGACAGCTTAAAATGCAGTTAAAAAATCTATAACCTCATGTACAATTCCTACTTGCATCAATCTTAAACATTCTCATTATGGAAGGAGGAAAGGAAGTTTTTTGTTTTTTTTTAATTTAACTTTATTTTGAAAAGTGAAGGCAAAGGAAGAACAAAAATCAAAAATAAAGGAAGAAACAGGGCAACATAAAACAGTACGTATGTTATAGATTTTCAAACCCATAGCTTTGAATAACAATGGTTGATATATTATTTATTTTATAGTCAAATTTGTTGCTAAGATTAGCAGATAGAGGTATGTAAGATTGGACATATAGTTAGATATTATCATTTTCTTTTAAGAAACCTTAAATTTTTGTTCTTGTCTCTTTTTTAACCTTTTCTAAGTTTGTTTTAAAGAGAATATAGTAATAATTGATATGACAATAGAAATGGTGAACATTTAAAAGTCCAAGATGTCAGATATTCAAGCATGGTTTTTGTATTACACTTTACTGCCCTTGATATAGTCGCTTAGGCCATAGCTATCAGCATGTGGAAGTTAGTCAAGGTGAAAATTCTACACATTAACAGCTATTTTCAAAAGACTGTCTTTGGAAAGGAAGATTAAAAAAAAAAAAAGAGGGAAGACAACTGAGATAAGGGATAAAAAGAACTACAGATAATTTGACATCTGATTTTATGGACAACATCTTGTTTTGGTTTTTATGGTTACTCTGAGTTATCCTATAGTATCTGTGATATTCTTGATTCCTTGCTCCTCTGGGTGCTTACTGAAGTTGGTTAGACACCCACAAACAGCAATTCCATGAGACAATGACAGCCGCCTAAGAAGTTGTGCATTGCTAAAGAAATGAGAAAGTTCTGTGGTCAAGATCAAAAGCTACAGTAAATTCAAGGATAGCATCTTCCCTGAAACATGATTCGATGATTCCTCAGATGACAGAGATTCTTTGAACATTTACGTTGCTATTTATCAGACATGATATTTGCTTTCTATAATTTTCTTTTATGATAAATATTTTAATTTGATCTGATCATATATTTGTACACAGCATCATATCATACCCCATAAATATATACAATTGCTAGTTAAAAACAAAGCCAAACTGAAAATAAACATAGGAGTGTAATTTTTAACTTCTGGCAAAGTTTCAAACAAAGGATACCTTTTATCAGGAAATGAGTAAATTCAAGTACTAAGATGCTCCAGCATAAGTGACACCCTTATCAGATCTGCGATTGATGATTCTTAGTTGTGGTGTATCTGATGGTGAAGAGTCAAGCTAAAATATTTATCAGAAAAGAAAATTATAGAAAGCAAATATCATGTATGATAAATAGCAATGTAAATATTCAAAGAATCTCTGTCATCTGAGGAATCATCCAATCATGTTTCAGGGAAGATGCCATCCTTAAATTCATTGGAGCTTTGATCACATTTCCTACTGATGTCATCACCATTGCATTTTGCTTTGTCTTCTTTAAAATACCTGATACTCTAAACTCTTTGCCTACCTGTTTCTCTCTGTCTTTGTCTCTTTGTGTCTGTCTTTATTTGTTTCCCTGTCGTGGTTTGTCTCTGTCTGTCTGTTTCTACTTCTGTCTCTCACATTATTTGTTTGTAATCTTAAAGGTTTCAGAGACCTACCAAATTTTATGCTCTAAGTCATGGATTTTTGCTTCTCATGGTGAACAGAGGACTTTAAGACTGATTAAAGGAATAGACATCTATCCTGTCAGGAATAGACAGCACAGTGTATGATAATTATTTTAGCTACTGTTAGGGACTTTATAGTCTATCCATACCTCTGAGGACAGTAATAGTGCATCACTATATGCTTATACACACAGATACACATTCACTCTCCCCAGCACCCTTGAATTCTCACCTTATCAATACTCAAATTGTAGATGATGTAAACACAATAAAATCATTCTAATTAGGGGCAACTGAGTAAGCAGGCTGTATGAGTTATGAACATTAGTAGACTTTCAGAGCTTTGATCTTATTTTGTCATGTGTAATTTCCTCATTTGCTTTAGAAGGTATACACAAGCTTTAAAATTGACAGAGCATCCATAAATGCTTACTGACTTCATTTTAAAACAAACCACCATACCATTATTTGCAGAAAGATATGGAAATATGTGGAATCTCTGAATATACTCAAAAATAATTTTCTCAAACCAAGCATTGATGTTTCAATCTCTTTATAATGATTGTTCCAAATAGACCAAAAATGTGCCCCAGTTCCAAGACATTTGAATTCGAGAGGTCATATCCTAGTTTAAATCAGGTTCTTTCAAGGCATTTTAAGCCTTTAAAATAAAATAGTTCCTTAAATTATCATTTTATACATCATGAGCCTATATGTAACCAGATACAAACAGAAGTCTCTGCCTTATTGACAAATATAACACTCAACACATTCATTTTCTGCCTCCTCTAACTCATTTTAGTTGATCTGCTTCAATAATAATGTCAGACAACTAACTTTAGTCAACAATTATAATTGCCAGTATTATTTATTTTTTAAAAAAACATATATTCTTAGGATGTTAGTTTATTATAAGATGCTAATAATTCATGTATTAGATATTTATGATAAGCAAGGATACTATGAAGAGCTTTGTGCAGTTGACTCTAAGATAGATATTATTTTCTTCATTTTGTCCACTGACCATGTCAGAGCTGGGATACTAACAGAGACTCATCCTAGTGCAGTCCAGAGCCTTACCTAATCAACAAAATTTGATGTATTGTAGATTTCTAGTTAGTGTAAATGATTTTTATTAGTGCATATTAATTATATAGAATTGTGCATTTCATCTGGGCATATACATGCACATACTAAACTTTTAATAGTTTCACTCCTTTTTCCTCCCTGTCTTCTCACAAGCTTTTCTCTTATAACTCTTTCCCTTCTACAATTTATTGGATTCTACATATGATAGAAAACATGCAATGCTTGACTTTCTGATTTTGTCTTATTTTGCTTACATAATAGTCTCAATTCTGTACATTTTTTTCTTGCAAATGACAGAATTGTAGTATTTTTGTAGCTGAATAATATCTGTAGTGTATATTCATCTATTGACAAACACCTAGGTTTTTTCTATGAAATACTCTGATCCTTTTGCAGTATAGAGGCATATGCAGGGATCTCTAATGTATGTTGATTTTGATTCTTTCAAGAATATATGAAACAATGGTATAGCTCGATCTAGTGGTAGTTCTGTGTTTTGCTTTGTGCAGAATTTCTACAGTTATTTCTATAGTTGCAATACTAATTTACATTCTCAACAATAATATAGAAGTGTTCCATTTATGCACCATTTATCCCACCAGCACTTACTGTTTTATGTGTTAGGTTAAACTACTCTTAATTGACATGGAATCTCAAGGCAATTTTTATTTGCATTTCCTTGAGAGCTACAGATGTTCAACTTTTTTTTCACATATATACTGGCTAGATATACTAGCCAGTATATATAGAAGTATCTGCTCAATTCATTTGCCCCCTTATTGTTTAGGTTATTTATTTATTTATTTATGTGTTGTTTTTTGAGTTCTTTCTAAATTCTGGGTATCAATCCATACTGTCAGAAGAGAGTTGGCAAAGGTTTTTTCTCCCATTTGGCAGGCTGTATCTTCCTTCTGTGCATTACGCAGCTTTATTTTTAAATTGGGACAAAATACCCACCACTCAAAACATAAGGGAGGAATGGTTTATTCTATCTCCCAGCTTCTGAGGTTTCAGTCTGTGGTGGGCTGGCCTCAAGATAGAACTATGGGGAAGGGCACTGTGGAGTAATGTCCCTCACTTCACAGCAGCCACGAAGCTGCACACAGAAGAGTGCCAGGAGAAACACTGCCTTCAATGGGACCCACCTCCAACTGAGCCCTACCACCTAACAGCAAAGTGAGCTGTAAACTTCGGAGGCCAGCCAGCTAATTGCACAGTGCCCCCATGATCCAACTGCCTCTCCAGGGGTCTCTTAATCAAGTCAAATTGACAAGCTTAGCTGCCACACTTATTTCCCTTAATGTGCAGAAGCTTTTTAATTTAATGTGGTCAGTTTTGTTATTGCTATTATTTGCTGTGTTCTTAGAGTACTTCAGGAAGGCCTTATTTCTGCCTAAGAGTTCAAGTGTTTTCCTGTGTTATTTTCTAGCATTTCTCAAGTTTCAGTTTTTATCCTTAGGTATTTGATGCATTTTGAATTTATTTTTGTCCCTGGTGAGAGACAGCAATTTAGATTCAACCTACTGCATATGGCTACCGTTTTCTTACTACTGTTTGTTGAAAAGACAATCTTTCCCCCAAATGTATTTTTTGCACTTTTCTCAAGATCCAAATGGTAGCTATGTGAGTTTGTTGCTTTGTCTTCTTTCTATTGCATTGGCCTATATGGCTATTTTTGTGCCAGTACCAGGCTGTTTTAATACTAGACTTAGTAGTTTTTAGAAATGGGCATTGTGATACTTCCAGGTTTGTTCTTGTTTGATCAGGATTGCTTTAGTTATTATTTAATCTTATCTTGTATGCTTTTCCATCGATATCTTTTGCTTACTCCTTTGCACTTTACATGTCATGTTCTTCACAAAATGATCTATAAATATGTAGAATATAGACTTTTGACAAGAAGTAGGTCTACATTATGGTCTTGTATCACCATTCTTCTATAGGTGATTAGAACTTTTAACAATGTGACAGTTTCAAAACATGTCAGTAGTGTATTGCCAATAATTGATACAATGCATATTGTTGTCCTTGTAGTAGTTATTCAGAGTAGAGAATGCAGACATGGTAATTTCTCAAATCATTATTGGTAGAAAAAATTCTTCTCATTGAACTACGGTAAAGTAGTTGTATGCCTAGTCTCGTATTCCATAATCATAGTGGGCTATTGGCAGAACCGGCAAGGTCAGAAGCTGTTGAATTAAGCCTTTTATAGCTTAACATACTAATCTTGCTTTACTTTTTGAGCCTCATGGTTAAACTTTTCTGCTGGGTGGTTAATGGCAAGTTAAAGCAAGACTAGTATAACAGAACATGTAACTTTTGTATCTCACAAGGTCAGTCAAATCTCAGGATTTAACTTGAAACCATGTAGCACTGTTGTCAGTGTCAGCCATCTGGATGAGTCACAGCCATTGCTTGACCAGTTTGCTCTCTGTGAAAGCTGAGAGGCACACTATACAACTTCAATCCCTTTCCTCTATAGCTCCATAATTTGGGACATCATGGAGTTATAGGATGTGACAGCACAAGTTCTCCTATATCCTGAGTCCTCACTGACCTTGAAGGGCTACGGCCAAAATACTGGCTATATTTGTAGCTCTTCTTTTTCTCTAATTTGTGGTCTATAAGCTTACATTCTTAACCCTCCAGAAGAGAAGCTTAGTGATACTATTACTCTATAGCATGGGTACTCAAGCTTAACATCACTGTCTTTCTGAATATCAAGCATCTTAGACTTAACTTGGAATTGGTATTTTTTGTCAATCATTGGTATTCTAATAAATCCATATAGAATGTGATAAAAGCTGTTACATATTTTTATACAGAAATTGAGAAATCTAAGCATGCACAAAATTGTAGCAGATCAATCCTATAGCATTTTTCCTTGTCTCTTACTCTCTTTTAATACTCTTTTTTGTTTGCGTGTAAAACAACCATTTACTTGAGAGAAAGGGAGAGTATAGCAGTAATTGAAATTAAATAAGAAGCAGCACACTTCTAAAAGATGAGAATGACAGGCATTCCAAGCATAGTTATACTATTACACATAGCTATCTTCAGTGTGAAAAACCTATTGGAGAGTATTAGGACCACTGCCTAATTCACCCTGTGAGTATAAGTGCATGGTTTTGCTCCTGCTGAGTTTCATATCTTTTCTACTTGCAGTCTCTTCATTATTTAACCTTTACATTCTTGATTTCAAGTCAGCTGTATTATACCTTTCCTTTTTTATTTTTTCTATTAAGTTCTTAAACTGGGAAGACTATGCAATATTTACACATGTAGATCTGGTTTATTTCACTTATGAGTATATTTTCAAGATCTGTCAACTTATATATAAAGTCTTCTAGTTTCTCATTCTTTATAGCTGAGTAATATTCCATTCTATAAAAATACCACATCTTTTTCAACCATTCTTCAGATAATAGGCATTTTGGTTGTTTCCAAAATTTGGCTATCACAAATTGTGCTGTTATAAACATAGATACAAAGATATCACTATAATCACTATAATTTGGTGTTTTCAGTTCTGCTGGGAAAATTCTCAGTAGGAGGATAACTGGATTGAATGAGACTTATAGTTCTATTTTTTAAGGAGTCTCCACACTGCTTTCCATAATGTTTGCACCATTCTGCATTCTCACCAGCAGTGGAAAAGTGTTCCTTTTCCCCCACAACCTCTCCAACATGTGTTGTTGGTTGACTTCTTTATGATATCCATTCTTTCTGTGGTGAGATGGTATCTAAGTGTTGTTTTAATTTGCATTTCACGAATGGCTAGCAATGTGGAACATTTCTTCGTATACTTATAGGCTTGTTGAATTTCTTTCTCTAAGAAGTGTGTGTTCATCTCAAATGCTCATTTCTGGATTGGGTCTTTGAATTTTGGGACGCTAATGTTTTTTAGTTCTTTATAAATTCTAGATAGAAGACCTTTGTCTGAATACTTATTAGTTCATTTTTTTTGAAGTTGTGGGTTGTCTTTTCACTCTGCTGGTAATTTCTTTGGACATGCAACATGAAAAAACTTAGCCAGAGGAGGTCCCAGTTGTTAATTCTTTTAAGTGTCAAATGTGGATTTAGTTTTTTGTCCATGAACTGTTTTCCTCACAGTATCTCTCCCATGAGATTTAGTGTTTCTCTTTTAATATTTAGATCTTTAATCCACTTTGACATTAGGTTAGTGCACGGTGATAGATCTGGGTCAAGTTTTAGATTTTGGCTTGTAAAAGAGGCTATCTTTCTTCCAGTAAATATGTGGGCCCCTTTTTGAAAGATAAGCTGGCTGAGTGTGTTTGTTTTTGTTTCTGCATCTTCTAATCTATTGCATTGATCCTCGGTTCTTTTTTTTTTTTTTTTTTTCCAATACCATGCTGATTTTATAACTGTAGCTTAGTAGTATATCTTTAGATCAGGAATTTTAATGCCTCCTGCCTTAGCTTTCCTTCCCAGGATTGTCTTTGCTATTCTAAGATCTTTCTAGTTTCAAGTAAATTTTAGTGATGATTTCTTCAGTTCTGTGAGATATGTTGATGGCATTTTGATAGGGATTGCATTAAATCTGTATAAAAATTTGGGGAGTATGACTATCTTCACTATATTGGTTCTTCTTATCCAGGAGCAGGGAATATCTTTCCATCCTCTGAAATTCTCTAGGATCTCTTTTTTCAGAGCACTATAGTTTTCAGTGAACCGATCTTTTACTTCTTTAGTTAGGTTAATTCCTATGTATTTCATTGGTTCTGCTGTGCTATTGTAAAAGGAATTGTCTCTCTAATTTCCCTCTCAGTGTGTTTGTTATCTATGTAAAGGAATGCTATTGACTTTTTTATGTTGACTTTGTATCCTGCTAAGCCACTGAATATGTGCTTTTATTCTAGTAGCTTCGTGGTGGAGTTTTTTGGGTCTTCCAATAGACTATCTTTTCATCTGCGAATAATGATAGTTTTTCTTCTTCTTTACATATTCTTTGTCCTTTTATTTCTATCTCTTGTCTAATAGCTGTAGATAATAATTTCAGAACTATATTTAAAAGGAGTGGTGATAGAGATATTCTTGTCTTGTACCACATCTGAGAGTAAAAGAGTTCAGTTTTATCCCCATTCAGAATTATGTTAGCTGTTGTATTATCATAGATGGCTCCTATCAAATTGAACTAGAGGCCATTTATTCCAATTTTCTGTAGAACTTTGAGTATGCATGAGTGTTGTACTTTATCAAAAGCCTTTTTTGCATCAACTGAGATGATTATGTGGTTTTTTTTTATTTGACGCTGTTAATAAAGTATATTACATTTATAGATTTGCATATGTTGAACCATCCTTGCATTCCTGGGATGAAACCTACCTGGTCATGATGAATAATCTTAATGATTTGTTGAATTCTATTCGCTAGGATTTTATTGAGGATATTTGCATATATGCTCATGAGAAGGTTTGGCCTGTAGTTCTCTTTTTAGTTGCGTCCTTCTCTGGTTTGGTATCAATATAATACTTGCCTCCAAGGATGGTTTTGGGAGGATAGTTTCCTTTTTTATTTCATTGAAGCGTTTGAGTATTGGGATTATAACTTCTGTAAATTTCTTACAGAATTCGGTTGTGAATCCATGAAGACCAGGACTTTTCTTTGTCATTAAGTTTTTCATTACATTTTGCGTTTCATTGGCTGCTGCTGGGTTATTAAGCATTCTTATGTCCTTTTATTCAGGTTTGGTAAAGTGTATCTTTCTAGGAATCTGTGCCTTTCATCTGTGTCTTCAATTCTGTCAGAGTAAGTATTCTCAACATAGCTATTGATGATCATCTGGACCTCCACTGGGGCTATGATAAGGACATCCTTTTCATTCCTTATTGCTTGAATCAGAGTGTTTTCTTTCCTCTTTTTGATGAGGTTATCTAGGGGCTTATCAATTTTGTTTAATCTTTCAAAGAATTAGCTTTTTTATTAAATTCTTTGTATTATTTTCTTTGTCTCAATTGAATTAATTTCTGCTCTAATCTTCACAATAACCTCCCGTCTTTGGGCTTTGAGTTTGTTTGGCTCTTCCAAGTTGGAACTTTTCCAGATGTACTGGCTGTATCTGGTGGCGAAGTATCCAGTGGACACAGGCAGGCAGAAAAGTTTCTGCCTACATGCGCTAGCCAGTACAGCTAGAGAAGATATTCTTTTCCTTGTTATTAGCTCCCAGGATTGTTGGAACCCTTGGCATTCTTCAGCCTACACACATGACTCTGCTTCCATTGCCACATGATGTTCCTCATGGGCTCCTATGTCATATTAGTGAGTGATATAATTCAACTCAATACCCATTAATCAAGCAAACTGTATAAATTCTCTAAATATAACCCTTTTTTGAGGACTCTCTGCCTTCAGTACATCTAATTAGCAAACTTTGAATCCATCCCTTATGATTTAAGAATGCAACATCTTAGGAAACTCTGACTTTGTGATTGAACAGAAAGAGAAAGAGCAGGGAAAGGCACACCTGCTTCTTAGAGACTTTGGACAAAGAGAGCTGATGCCTATCAATACCTAAAGCTACACAGGCATGGCAAACGTAGCTTTAAACTACACAGGCATTCTAGTAACAATTATTTTCTGTAGAAAAGAGAGAAACAGATCCTAGTGCACAGCAATAGACAGCAGCTGTCTTCAGGATAATATCTTTTTCAACATAACACAAGGAGGCATTATAAAATATTGTTAAAACTCTGCTTATTTCTATGAAGAAAATTCAAATGAAATAGTTGTAGAATAACAGTGATTTCTTTATTGCATATTATGATCTTAAAAGAATAGTCAAAATGTTGCTCATTGATATTACAAGTCATAGACAATGAAATACTTTTAATTATTACATGATTTCTCTTATACAAGTAGCTCAGTATAGAGATAGATGATAGATAAGATAGAAGATAGACAGATAGATTAGGTAAGTAGATAGATAGATAGATAGATAGATAGATAGATAGATAGATAAAAGCTAGATTAGGTAGATATATGATAGGAAGAGAGATGATAGATAATAGATTAGGCAGATGATAGACAAGATAGATGATAGATAGATAGATAGATAGATAGATAGATAAAATGGAAGATAGACCGATATATTAGATGGATGAGAGACAGACAGACAGACAGAAACAGATAGACAGAGCAAAATACTAGATAGTAAAAAAGGAATCTGACATAGTCTTTTCTTGTGATTCCTTCTGTCTTGCTATCTCCATTACTTCTTTCCCTTCAAGCTACAAACATGTCTATGTTTCAACAATTTCGAGGCCTCACTTTGTATACACTATGTATACACCAGGAACCATATTCAAACCAATGAATATTGATTGTGCCTTTCAGTCTTTCATGCTGTATTTGTTTTCCCTCTTTCTCTACCCTTTCTGGACCAATTAATGCTTTCTAAATGACTTTCCAAAACTTGAGTTGCAGCTTCTGCACGATAAAGTCTGTAGCTCCGACCCCTCTCGACCCTCATCCCCAGATGTTCAAACTGCCTGCAAAAGCCTCATCCTATTGGCATTGGTGCCTCTGCCTGAGAGTGTCCTAGCCCGACCTGCACTTGCCTTCCCACTTGCCTTCTCTTTAGTCATCTGGACATGTGAAAAACATTTGCAAAATTATCCCTGATACACTGGTATACTAAGGGTTCTTTCTCATGAATTCCATTTTTTAATAAAGCAGCTCAATTTTTAAACAAAGATAAAGAACACAGAGAGAAGAGAATATTGTAGTTTTCATAGGAAAGATAAAAGGCTGAAAGCCAAAGCAAATCCAGAGTGAATCTGGTGGCAGCTGCAAGATGGCACCAAAAGCTTTCCCTAAGCAACATGATTTATGCGGTGTGAGTAAGAATCTAAGGCAAAGCTGCCTGGTACCACATTGGCTTTGTTTTACTTGGAACTTACACTTAGAAACTTCCAAGTAAATAAAGTTAGAATTTATGTCTCTGAAAGAACTTGTCATTCTAATATTCATACAGTGAATTTGCATTAACTTATGAATATAATAAGCATTTAAGGTATTAATGAAACTATTTCTCCTTAATTCTGAGGTATAATATGATAGAAAACAGGAGCTTTTCATATTAGCATATAGAACACATACAAAACACTAAACCTGTTGTTCAACTGAGCCTGGAATTTATTCTGACTTTTAAAAAATCATGCAATCATCCATTCTGAATCCAATGCACATGGGCACATAGTCTCACATGCATGCACACACACAGTCCAATGTCTATTTGAAAAAATAAACTCAGATAATCATTTAAATCTAGAACTCTAAAGTGATTCCATAACCCAGTTTTGATGCTTGATATAATTAAAAAGAGAATTCCTTTGTGACAGGTTTGATTTATGGTATAATTCTTTTGCATCTTTAAATTTAAATGTCTAGGTAGTCAACAGTGGGCATGTCTGTCTCAGTAATAATTTCTTAGGTTTGGCAAGGATTCTCAGATCATATGCTTAGGCATCTAAACCTTCTTTGAGGCTATCTAATCTATCTGATTCATTCTGTTATTGAATATTCTTTAGGATAGATAAAAATACAGCTAGTCTATTAGCTAAGTGCAAGTTCCAAGTAAAAGATAAATAACAGATAATATTCTCTACCAACACCTCAGCGCGGTGTGTAACAGCTGCCAAAAGTACCATATAATCTTTTGGATGGCTTAATCGTTGCCTATTGCACTTTTCAGAAGAGGAGAGTAGTTATTAATCCTGGTGTTCGCACAAAATTCTCACAGTAGAACCTCATTGAATAAGTAGTGTTGTTTCACATACGCTTTCAGTTTTACATAACATGTAACTGTCAGATGTTAAAGAAATAACAATGTGCTAGCTAGCAAAAGAAAAGAAAAATTGTGTTTGGTGAAGAAAACCATATTTTAGTCTGTATTAAACCATATATTTAATTGGTGGTTTGGGAAAAGAAAAAATAGAAATGTCTTTCTTGAGCTCATGGAGTTTCCCCTTTTTATGAAGTGAGGGTTTTTCCCTGTTTTTTTCTTTCTCTCTTAAAAGAAAATTCTTATAATGGTTCACTGATCATGTTTTTCTTCTCTAAAGTATGTTATTTCTCAAATGTGTGGAAAAATTAGCTTCTCTAAGGATATGCAAAGACTGACTAGAAGGTTTTTTTAAATTTAGTATCACAATGAAATTATTTATATTTCATTACTAAAAACAATGGCTCCAAAATATTTTCTTATCTATTTATTTACATATATATAATCTATATGTATATATATACATATATATACATCTATATGTATATATATACATCTATATATAGGATATATATATATGTATATATATATATATCCTATTTCCATGGGGATATGAGTTAACATTATAAAATACATTTTTGCATTTAGACCACTAAAAAAATAGAACAATTAAAACATGATAAAAGGAAATATGAATAATCATTCTGTAATTCTCATAATTTTCTGCAAAAAACAAAAGGAAACTAAATTAATAAAAACATTATTTTAAACAAAAAGGTGAAGAATTTTTATAGTATTAAGAATCGATTTTTGTCTACAGATAAATTCTAAAGGACTATATAATACAAATATCTACATAAAATTATATTAAACAATGTAAAAAGTGAATTTAATGGTCATTTTGTATTCGACCCAGAATGACAGCCTCACGATTTAATATAATATCTGAAAAAAATGTGTTTCCATAAGAGAGCCAACCTGATGCTTCTGAAAACATGGAAGTATTTCAGTCTAACCTGGGGAGGAAAGGAACACCAAGGAAAAAGGACACTGCAATTACCACATCCAGCTATCTTCTAAACATGATTTATCCCAGCTAAAAAATTGTAGGAAGTTCAATATCAAAAATCAAAACTGGGCAAAATTGGAATTATGTGTCACCTGGGAGGCTGAATAGATACTTCTTACACTGAGTTCCTGGGATGCTTGTAAACCTAATTCTCATTTTGCTATCAAGAAATTACAGGGCCAGGGAGATAGTTCAGTGGAATAAGCGCTTTCCTGGCAAGTGCACGGTCTTGAGTTCAATCCCCGGTACAACAGCAACAAAAAGATATCTTAAACACTTCTGGATGATATTCTGTAATTCCCTTTTGTTGTGCATTTATGAACATTTAAAATATATTATAAAACAAGATAGCATTAACCCCCAATTCTACTATAAATCAATATACAGCTAACATTGTTATATAAAATCAGATCATCTGTACCTGCACATTTTGAAAACCTCAACTATTATAATGTTTCATATATAATTATTTCACTTTATACTACTAAAATGTAAGGACTATTTTTTAAAAAAATCATACCTAACAAATTGTCGCAACTAAAAGATAATTGTCAGTAAGTTCTTCAACAGTTTCCTTTGAATATCAACATAATTGACTTCTTCCCTTACACATTCATGTCAGTCTTCTATCTAATAATAACGAGTGTTCTACTTTTTGTGAACCTAGAATGGTCTAGTCTGATTGGCCAATAGATTATAGAGGAAACTATGGTCTACTCATTTCACATCTGAACTTTAAAAGAATTAAAAATGTTTATTCCTCTTTTCACTACTGAGTCTTCACATATTGCTGAAGATTTCTGACAAGTAAAATATGTGGTAAATTGATGATCATTTAATATGCATATAGCCATGCACACATTAAAAAATTTTGCACTGAACATAGCAATCATTATTCATCACTAAAACACACACTATTTTTTTAAAATTTTTTCTTTTTTTATTTTTATTTTTTCTTGTTTCAGAACTTTTGTTTGTTTGTTTATTTATTTATTTTTACGGCCGGCTCAGCCTGCCCTGAGGGCAGGGCTGGCGCAGCATGTGGTGCCGGGGATCGAACCGCAGTCCCTGCAGCTGCCTGCAGGCGTTTTAGACCACTGAACCATCCTGCCGGGCCCCAAAACACACACTATTGTAGAAACAAAACTATAATAATTCTGATGCAACAGCTATACTGGAACATAATAGATAAATCACATTTGAAACCCAATTCCAGAGAATATTTGATTAACTAATTGCTTAATGTAGAAATCAATAATGCCTTAAAGCTAAAATTAACTTCAAGCAAACAAACCTCTTATGTAGTTAACAACTAATACCATTTAAATTGGCTGTCAAATCATGGTAGAAGGTTTTGCTATATGGATTATGTTAGATCACTCTAGCATAGTAATTAAATATTTGATTTTTAACACTATTTAAAGTACTTCACAATAAGGTATTGAGGTTTTTTTAGGAAAAACTTTACATATTATATTAAGCTATAAACAGTAGCCAAATTTCAATTCCTTATGACCTAGAGAATTCTCAAATATTGAATTAGTGATATTGAACTGACTGGCTTCATACGTGTTCTATCATTTTTCTTTTTATTATTGTATTAGTTTCCGAAGGCTGTGGTAATTAGGTACTAGTTGTCTTAATGCAACTGCTTTCTGGGGTTCAAAATCAAGGTGTTGACAAGATTAGTTCTTTGGGAGATTTGAGGGGAAAATCTGTTTTGTTAAAAGATAAAATATATTTTGGTGGCTGTAAGAAATTCTTGGTTTTACCTTATTTCTAGTTGTTTCTGACTCTATTATCATCAGCTGGAATTATCCTCCATGTCTTTGTGTCTCTGTATCCAAATTTCTCTTCTTGTAAGCACATCTATTATTGGGTGACGAGCTACTCCCAACCTCTGTGACCTCATCTTAATTACATCTGTGAGAATATTACTTTACATAATGAGATCACATTCATAGTTACTGGAGATTAAGACTTCAACATTTTGGGAGTGCACAGTTTCACCCATAAAAGTCATGTTGAATGAAATAGGTATAAAATATTTTAAATTAGTTTTATTTTGAATATGACAAATAAGAATAAAATAAGTAATTAATAGGTTTCTAAAATAATTGCCTTTGTCTTTAAGCAAAACTCATATGTTATCCAAGTGTGAGTCGCTTTCATACAAAGCTTAAACTTGAAGTATCCCTGTTTCACATTAGGCATCAACAGCAGGACCCTTCCCTCATTACTGCAGTCTTCCCCAGTAATTGTCCGCCACCTCAGCATGCCCTGGGGCATGGCTGGCTGAGGCGAAGCATGTAGTGCCAGGAATCCAATGTAGTCCCCCTTTTAATAAAGTAAATTTGTGGATTTCGTTTTGAAAGATGTAAGCAGCTCAAAATTTTAGTATTATTTCATTAAATTACTCAGCACTCACTCAGAGGAGTTTACTGAGAAAGAAGTTGGGGAGGCTTAACCGGTACATATTTGAAATGACTTCGAAAGACAAAACAGGGATTTAGATTTTACGTACAAACTGAGTGGCCTGGTTTTTTTTTTGTTTGTTTGTTTGTTTGTTTGTGTTTTGAGAAAGGAAGGTTCCATTTCTGAAGGGCACCTGAAGAGGTGAGCCATCCATTCCTCCCCATGGAAACATCACACGCTGGTTCCTGGTACTAATCACAACGAGATCTGAGAGCTCAGTGTATCTTAAGTTGTACTTACCAAATGATGGCTAAACATCCTGCCTATGTTAATTTTCAAGCTGCATACTCAAATACAGACTCTGAATTCTAAGACTGTCAATATTTAATAAGTAATAAGCTCATTTTATTTTCCATATTTCTGTTTTGATAAAAACAAATTCATCTTCTCACAATAGCTTAAGATAAAGCCCTCTTTCCTCCAAAAACTGAGTGATTCAGCTTTACCTGAGGTTCATTAAATGATGAAATCTGACTTTTTATTTTCCAAAATTAACTAAGTATGACTGTTATCTGAAAGGAATTTTTTCTATTGTAGGTTAATTCTCTTCTGTTTTATCTTATTTATTTGGTATAGGGTCTCACTAGGCAGCTCCAACTCCTGGAGATCCTCCTGTCTCAGCGTCCCCAGCACTGGGATTATAGGCGTGAGCTACTACACCTGATTTCAGTGGTTAGTTCAGCATGCCCAGGTTCCAGGGCCAGCACGGCATGTGGTACCAAGGATCAGACCCAGGTCTTTGTGCTTGCAAGGAAGGCACTTAGACCACTGAAATATCTTCCCAGCCCTGTAGATGAATTCTTGCATTAATTTAAAAGTTACATTATGTACTGTTAGGGATTAACATCTAAAATTGTTCTTAAGACAAGGTTGATAACTTGTGTGGGGAAAAAGCTATCAGATATGGCAATTTTAATAAGATTTAACACTGACATTTTCCTGAGTTAATTCATTGTTATGGCCAACATTAAACCACAGTGGATAGAAGTACTAAAAATATAGACTATTCTGACTGACCAACAGGAAATTACCTTGACTTCATTCTGTTTTAATGAAATTACTTTTGAAATAGAGCCATCGTATATGTGGGGCTTTGCAAGTATAGGATGGTAACTCTTGGTCACTTTAAAATGGCTTTTTTTATGCCATTTATGTAGTGAGATAACCTTTATATTTACCTTGTATTTTTGAAGCTTGATCTGAAACCACAAAACAATGGATTTATCTATTTGGTAGGAACACAAATTAAATTTAGCCTTCTTTTTTGTTTTTTTTCAGATGAACAAAAGCTTTGAATGGTAGGCTTGTGTAGTATGCCCAAGGCTTTCTGAAAGGCTTATCTGCTCCTCGGTGGCTAAGAACCTTGGAACATTTTCAAATCAATTTTCTCAACATCTTCTTTCAGCATTTTTCTTTTACAACTCTCCAAATATCATGAAAGAGTTTAGGTGAAAGTATATTTGTCCTAGGATATTAAAATACCCTCTCATCATTTAGAGAAAAGCCTCTTTTGTTTTAATCTCATTTATTTCTCCCTAATTCCATGTTAAAAATAAATTAAAAACAGAAAAACTACTTCATTACACATTTGATCAAGTTACATTTAATTTACAAAGTTTAAATTGCATATAGGCAAATCAAACATGACCTTGGACCCAAGTACATTTCTGTTCTTTGGGCCCACCATTTCCTACGTTGGTAATTGAATTATTATTTATATTTCAAAACTGATTTAATGATCTTCTAAAACTAATCTTATACTTTTATTTCTTTCAATGTGCTATGTTTCAAAGGACTAACTACTCTGTACCTGAGGAATAGTATTTATTATTTTTCAATGAAAATCAGATTTATTAAGAATTACAATGATGTTTTCTTGAACCAAGCATCTCATATAACAAGAGTTTATATGAATGCACTCAAATGTATGTTTGCTTTACATGGATGATTGAAGAATATATAAATCCTTTTTGATAGTTTTTACTCTAAAATTATCTTAATATTTTATAAGATTTTTAGATTAAATAATGACAATTTTATATATGGCATGCTCTTCTCTGTGTTTAGGTTCTTTCTTTGGGAGCAGACGTCCTGCCAGAATATAAACTGCAGACCCCACGCATCAACAAATTTACCATATTGCACTACAGCCCCTTCAAGGCAGTCTGGGACTGGCTTATTCTGCTACTGGTCATATACACTGCGATATTCACGCCCTACTCTGCAGCCTTTCTCCTCAATGACAGAGAAGAGCAGAAGAGACGAGAATGTGGCTATTCTTGTAGTCCTTTGAATGTAGTAGACTTGATTGTGGATATTATGTTTATCATAGATATTCTAATAAACTTCAGAACAACATATGTAAATCAGAATGAAGAAGTGGTAAGTGACCCTGCCAAAATAGCAATACACTACTTCAAAGGCTGGTTCCTGATTGACATGGTTGCAGCTATCCCTTTTGACTTGCTGATTTTTGGATCAGGTTCCGATGAGGTAAGAGCTGCTTAAGCATTTTATTTTCTGAAAGAAACTTCGAAAAAGTGGTTGATTTACAAACTTCCTGCATCTCACACATGACATTCATTTTCACTTGGAAACACTAGAATATGAGACGGAATTTTTTCACTGAAAATACTTTAAATTCCTTCTATTTTTTTTACTAAGAGATGCAAAATATTTTCATCCTTTACCCAACAAATTAAACTGTCTAAAAAGATATATAGATAGATAGATAGATAGATAGATAGATAGATAGATAGATAGATAGATACGTATATCATCCACAAAAGTGAAATCCCTATATATCAAGTTAATGAGTATAAAATTATCAAACATTAAAGCTTGTCTCTTTCTTAACTCATTATTGCAATTTGAAGTGGACACTTGAAATGCCTTGTTCCAAAACCCTTTCTCCTAAGCAGAATCCATTTTGAAAAATAATATTTAATCTTCAAAATACCTTATGACATGGGAAAGTTCTGGATATAGAGTGCTTATAACTATAAGCAGATTCTCAAAAGATTCTTCAATCCAAATGAAATTAAACTAACCAAAAGTTCCCTCCATTTAATTGCCATTAAATTTTTATTGTATGTGTTTACTGGGTTTTATCATTCAATGAATTACAAAAGACATGGATATAGGTAGAAAGATAAATTCAATGTGCTGAATTTTTTAATCCATTGTCCTTTTCTTTTTCTTTTCACTTAATTTATTTTTAAGTTTTTGAAATAAGGTTTCACGATGCAGTTGGGACTGGCCTTGAACTCACTTTGTGGGCCAGACTGACTTCAAAGTTGGAGTGGTTCTCCTGCCTCAGCCTTGAAAGTGCTAGGATTACAGGCATGCACCACAACACCCAGCTTCCTATTGACCTTTTCTAAGAATCTTTCATGTAGACTGGGGATTTGGCTCAGCAGTAGAATGCTTGCCTAGAGAGCTGAAAGCCCTGAGTTCAGTCCTCAGCACCAAAAGCAAAAAACAAAAAATAAACCTCTGTAAAAAAAAAAAAAAAAAAAAAAAAAAAAAAAAAAAAAAAAAAAAAAAAAAAAAAAAAAAAAAAAAAAAAAAAAAAAAAAAAAAAAAAAAAAAAAAAAAAATTCAATCAAGCAAATAAATAAATAAAATAAAGAATCTTTCATGATCTTTTGTTTGTTCAGTCGTCTTTTCTCAAGAAGAGATCAGATGTCAACAGATGGTTGCTCTTTACCCAGTGATGGCTTCAGAGCCAGAATTCTCCTCTGCCATTGGAAATCAATAGGCTTAGAAACATTCATTTTTCCAGACTATGCTGGTCAAAGTTCAGGTCATTTAAGAGAAGAACTATGGAATAAAACATTCACATTCTTTTTGGATTCTCTAAACCTTATGCCATCTCAAGACTTCCTTCATTATTTACAAAAGAATGATAATAACAGCACTTTTCCCTCTCAAGTTGTTGTTGGTTATGGTAATTAATTTGAGACTAATGAAACAATGTATATGAAACTCAAAAACAATCCTAAATTAATAATAATAATAATGATAATAATAATAATAATACTTTGTTGAAATAGTCACATTTTTAACAAATGCTCCTGACTTTAGGTTTTAACTAAAATACTAAAGTGGAATACTTCATTAATATTTATCTTTGAGTTTCTTACAGTGATCCATAAAACTATATCACATAAGCTTCTGCTGATAAAAACAATGAAACTTCTTTTAAAAGTTAAAATGTGTAAAGCCAAAATTTATTTTTATGTTCCCCTACCTGTCTTTTTGAATTAAAGCTATTATTTCCTAATAAACTCTTCCCCTGAAACTTACGTATTAGCACATTAATCCATAGATGCACTTATTTGCTCAATAAATATTGACCATCCATTGTTTGCCAGTTATTAAATTAGATAGGTGCAACACCAGGAAGTTCTGAAACAACGAGAGGCAAAAATTTATTTTAGGGACGGTATAGGGTGATAAAAGGCAGTTATAGGGTTATGTAGATATGTGTACAAGAATATAGGCTATCTGATGGGATGAGATACATAAATGTCAAAGATAGCAAGAGTCAGTAGTCCAGGGAGACATACAGAAGTAATGTAGCAGACTGGGCCAGAGACACTTTTTAATGCTAAAAGGGTAAGAGGAAGACAAGCAACTTCATACTTTTTGTAAGAATGACAATGCTATTTCCTCTACATATAAACTATCTGTAACTACACGAGCTGTACATGAACTGTAACATACGACAATTAGGTTTTTCGGTACACAGTCATATTTTAGATTAATTTTTTAAATGTACATCAAGTGATAAGCATATGGCAAATCCTCACCATCTGTCTTTGTCTCTGACAAAAAGAGTACTTGCCACAGAGAAAGAGATCTTACATTCAAATTTAAATAGACTAATTTGGGACTTTTTATCATATGAATATTAAAAAATTACTCCGGGACTTCTGACATAAAATAAATGACAAGCTTCAAGCTAGAAGGAACCCTGATGAAAGATAGTTTAGTTGAATAGTTTCAAACTAGAATTTCTTGTCAGTGCTTCAGAGTGTCCCAAAGGCCATCAAGGGTACAGAGCAAAGCAAGCTGACAAGACTCAGAGCAGTTGATCGCTCACCTAGAAAAGCAGTTTGGAATTACGCGCTTACTGTTTGGAGTTCTATGTGATAATCTAAAACTTAACATAATTCATTTTGCTAGTTTGAGAAAGGATTATAAAAACCTCATATTTGAGTAGATTCATTCTATTAGGATTTATTTGGAACCTATAATGTGCAGGTTGGTGTATTTGATTCTGTGTTTAGAGAAAAGAATAATAAGAAAAACCAGTTGCATGGAGGAAAGACCAACAGACCGGCAGATAGAGTATTATTAAATAAATACTTTTCTGTCACTGCACAGAAGGGAATATGAAAGTATGGACTAGGGAATTCTTTTTTCTAGTGGGAGTTTTCTAGAAGGACTGACCACTGTAGTTGAAGAAGTCCTTTACAGACAGATTCCTAGCCTCTTTGAAACCCACATTTAATCAGTAACAAAAAGTCTCCTTTGATTATCATTAAATTATAGTTATAATTTTATACATTTAACTTTTCAAGTCTAATATATAATGACCATACCTTAATACAAAAAAAATATTTTTATAATAAAATAACATCCAACTTACTATGTAAATAATTCAAGCCTATGTGCATTAAATAATGCAATAAAGATCTCAGGTGCTCCTCCTTCGCTTCAGTGAGTAAGCTTGTTTTTGAAAAATAGCTGCAGTATTTAGCTTAATATTACTAGTTGTTTACATTTGCATCTTATTAAAAGGATTAAAAAATACATGTGGATACATGTCATGTGTGTATAAATATGTATATATGTATAAACATGCAGATATATAGGTGTATCTACAGGGATACGTATCTGAATTCTGTGACTGTGAGGTATACAAATGTAAACTGATGCTGAGGTACATATACAAATCCCGTTGTTGCTGAAGATGTACATTTGTGAGATGGTGAACAACTTTTAATAAAAGTCCACATAGAATAATTTAATCTTCTCTAAATTTTAAATGGTAGATTTCCTAAATTTAATGAACATGAAAATGTGTAAAAGTAAATTTGCTTGTGCTTAAAACCTAGTTTCAGCAGGGTATGGTGGCTCACACCTTTAATCTCAGCAGTGGGGAGGCTGAAGCAGGAGGATCAGTGTGAGTTCAAGACCAGCCTAGGCTACAAAAGTGAGCTCAAGACTAGCCTGAACTGCATAGCAAGATCCTGCCTCAAAAAGCCAAAAAAAAAAAAAAAAAAAAAGCTAGTTTCAAGGCTGAGTGGCTTTAAATTTATTTTTTACATATAAAAGTGACTGGCAGGATACTGAAAAGTTATATAGGATGTGGAAGCATTTTGTTGGTGTTGAAGATTGTCCTCGCATTGCAAATTTTATCTTCACCACTAAGAAATGTAAACCAGGAAAGTGAAAAAACAACTCAAGACAAAAGCACCAAAGATAGTAGAGACAACCACAAAGAGAACTGAAAATGAGCCAGCAAATGTGTGAGGTCTGTATTGAAGGCACCAAGTCAAACATTGGCCACAGCGCCATACTCAGCTGGCTTCAAAAATTAATAGGAAGTGAGTAGAAATTTCTTTGTCAGAATCTTGGTAACAAATGAAAGAAAAGGACAAATACTAGAAGAATTTATGAAGGGAAGGAAAGGGATGTTATATGCAATTTTGTGTATTTTTTTCCTAATTATGTACAGGTTGAAAAGAAGGAGCTTGTAAGAGATGCTGCTAAAGACTGACTAACAATAGGCAGGTGTGGTCGTGCACGTTTCTAATCCCAGATACTTAAAATAAACATTAAGGCAGGAGGATTTCAAGTTTCAGACCAGGCTCTGCAACTAATCCGAGCCTTAAAATAAACTAAAATAAAATACATCTGGTAATTTAACTTAATGGCGGAACCTTGCCTAGGATGTATGAACTATTGATTTTAATCCTAGTACTATAAAATAATGAACAAGTAAAGCTACTGAGGATTCCTGAGAAGTTAACACTGAAGGGAATTTGAAGTATATATGGAGAGTACAGCCTGAGGGTGCTCTTTGCTCTTGTTCTAGAGGGCTACTAGTAAAGGACCGAGCCTTCAGAGAGAGGCTTGGAACAAGAAGTATAAAGAGTTTCTGTCTTCTAAATGTTAAGGTCCATGCTTTAAAGTACTTAGAAAAATTCTGAAATAAATAACATCTCTAAATTTGAATCTAGTACCACACTGTCAATGTAGGCCCCAGAATTAGAAGTATCACAGGTTATCTCATTTGGTTTCCTGCCTGGAAAGTTAACTATAGTTTTTATTTTATAGATGAAGCCCCTGAAATTCAGAACTGTTGAGTGACACTACCTCTATTTAGTAGTATAATATACTTCACTCATTCAGCAAATTTTACTGTGCATTCTTCAAAACAGTAGATACTATCCTAGGTTTGAATGTTGAGGAGTGAACTAGACAAAGTTTCTGTTCCCCAGAATTTATCACTCTAGAAGACAAGAAGGCATAGGAGAGCAGAAAGCAGAAGGCCAACATTATCAAAACAACATTAACTAAGCAAGAGGATTTCAAGATACAGAAAATGTTGCAGTGTTCATAAAACAGAGGGAAATTATGGAGGACGACTTGAGTGGGTGGCTAACTTGACTTTGGAGATTGCCAAAGCTACTGAACAGATCTCACGAGCTGAATTTTGAAAAGAAGGAAGTAGCCACAGGAAACTACAGTGCCAAGCATTTAAAACCTGTGGAAATGGCCCAAGTGGTGTGCAGGCTCAGCATATTTGCAGAACAGAGAGGATAGTGGCAGCCAGGCTGAACTAGAGTGGGTAGGAGGTGAGACGTTAGGCTCAGACAATGCCCAAAGACCAAATCACAAAGAGTCTAGGATTGGCTTTTGTGCCTAAAGTAGGATTTTTGGAATGACAAGACACAGTCTCATGGATATTTTAAAAGATTACATGGGTCACTGCCTGCAAACTGGGTAGTAAGAGCAGGGAATTAAGTTAAAGTCCATGCTGTAATCTGGGAGGAACAAAACGATGGCTGGATTACCTAGTGCCAACTGAATGGAAGAGGGGTAGATAAACTTGGGATATATTCTGGAGGTGAACCATCAGGGTTTGCTGGTGGATTCAATAATGTATGAATGATTAGGAGGAAAAGTACAGTGAGGGGTAGTTGAGAGATATTCTGTCTATGCTTGTTGACAATAACTTGGGAGGAGCATCAGGATTCCTTAAGTAACTTCTATAAATGGAAATGCATTTTCCAGATGGTGCAAACCTGAGGAGAAAAAGGTATGCTCTTGAGGAGAAATTCTTGCTTTGGCCATCTTACATTTAAAAGACCACTATTTCTCATCCAAGTGCAGATGGCTTATAGATAAATTGGCTACCATGCAAGAAACTAAAGAGATATGCTAAAAGGATGTGTATTCTTACTTTAAAAAGCATATAACATAATTGCTCATATTTTTCAAAACAATTTCTTAATTTTTTAGTTTAAGTGAAAGCAAATCCTCTACCATTAACAGGAAAATGGTCTATAATTTTAAAGCATTTTACAGAAAATAAATATGATCTTGTCTATATCATTAATATCTTCCTATTTTAATGCCACCCAGAAAATGAAAGATTCTGAATTTCCTAATTGAGGAATTATGTTCTTTTTAAATTTTTATTATTAAATGTTGGCAGCACGTAATGCTGCACTCATTGTGTGGACTGGGGATGTGTGCACGACACATCTTAATTCTTCTTATATGCCTTGCCACACCTCTCAATTTCTGTAACATCAAAATCATGCCATGCAGAGCAAGTTGCTTTGAAGTCAATAATACAAAGGAACAATATTATCGTGCTACTCTCCAAAAAGTCAACTTTGATCAGCTGCCTAAAATTATCCAATATTCATCTCATCTGTGGCAAATCTTAATTTCTGAGATCATTACTTTCTATGTATCAGCATTTTTTCCTTTAGCACCCAAATATCTTGACAAATGGTAAAATAACAGACTAGGTATAAGTTACAAAGACAATTTAGTCTATCAACTCTGTAAATGAAATCAAAGAACACATAGTCCTATTTCCTAGTTTATAAAATAGTAGCTACATTACTTACTTGTAGGCAAATGTTTCAAAGAGTAAGCCTCTAAAATAATGTATTTTAAGGTCTTCAGAGTCTAACTAATGATAAAGCATATATCTAGTATATGGGTTTGATACCGACATTGGAAAACAAAAATGCCTTAAAGGAAACATTCTTGAAAATAATGACTAAAAATAGAATCTTTTTTAAAATTCTTGAAATAGAACGCTTTTTTTTTTAACTTTTTTTTTAAATTTCTTTATTTATTTTCTTGTTTCAGAACCTTTATTTGTTTATTCACTCATTCTTATGGCTGGCTCAGCCCGCCCCAAGGGCAGGGCTAGCGCAGCATGTGGTGCCGGGGATCGAACCGCGGTCCCTGAAGCCGCCCAAGCTTTCCCAAGCAGGCATTTTAAACCACTGAGCCATCCCGCCAGGCCCCGTTTTTGTTTTGTTTTTGTTTTTGTTTTTGTTTTTGTTTTTTTGCCTGCAGTTCAGGCTGGCCTTTTGTAGCCCAGTCTGATCTCAAACTTGCACTGATCCTCCTGCCTCAGCCTTCCAAGTACTGGGATTACAGGCATATGCCACCATGTCTAGCTAGGACATTTTTAATTTAATGGTAGCAAAATTTATTCCAGAATACTTACTTAATACTGAAAGGAAATTAGCTAGTATGTGGCCTTCAAGAAGAATTCCATTAGCATTAGTAGGGAATACTGCCTGATTTATCATAGAATAAACAGTAGGAAGATTGGAATAGTCATATTAAGTATGGCCTATCATCTAATATATTTACAATGCTAAAACAGTATATATAGTTAAGAAGGTCACAGACTTGATACGGTAAACTGACTTCCACCTCAATAAAAAACAAAGAACCTGTGGCTTTTGATAAATAATGGATATGTATGTTTTAGAAACTTAAAATGAAGTGGTATTCATCGACTATTAAGAAATATAGATAATAAATTTTCTGATAAAAAAAAATTCTTCAAATTTAAAATTCAACAACATGCATTAAAGACAAAAGTCTTAAATAGGGAAATTTTCTTTCCTATGATATTCTGACTTGGAATTGTAAATACCAGTCAACCAGAAAAACGAACTGAGATCTGAGATGGCATGGGTACATGAACAGAGTTCATATGTTAAGAGTTCATAGCCAGGTGTGGTGGCGCACACCTGTAATTCCAGCACTTGGGAGGCTGAGGCAGGAGGATCAGTGCGAGTTTGAAACCAGCCTGGGCTACAAAAATGAGCAAAAATGAGCTCAAGGTCAGCCTGAGCTGCATAACAAGACCCTGTCTCAAAAAGACAAAAAAAAAAAAAAAAAAAGAAAGAAAAGAGTTCATCATAGTCTTTAAAACCTCTACTACATGGGCTGGGGATATAGCTCAGCAGCATAAGTGCCTGAATGGCAAGCACAAGGTCCCGAGATTGATATACAGCACCAGAAAAATAAATACTAATATCTCTACCACAATAAATCACTAGCAAACAATATTTTTCTGGCACCCATAAAAGCTCAAAGAGTAACATATATGAGAAAACATTTTCCTGCTACTATTTTCAAATAGTTACGAACAGGATTGTGGATTGTTTGATTGATGGGTTCATGGACAGTTTGTTTGATTTGTTCTATTTTCAAAATTAAAAATCATAAAGATTTATATACTATATTTAGACATTAAATGAAAATAGATATGCTCAGGTACACAACCATCCTGAAATTCTCTACAGTCAAATTCTGATGTTAGCAAAACTATTGTTAGTTGGTGGTGATATTTTTCACTTGCAAGTAATGCAAAAATAGAACAACAAAGTGAAAAAATGAGGACAAATCTTGAACAACTCGGCCAGAGGATCAGAGGTTGTGATAATTCTTTAGTCTATTGTGTCCATTTTGTATTCTAGGGCAATGTTTTATATGTCTTTCAGACCCATTCAGTGGCCTGAGAAATAGCTCAGCTGTGTAAGTGTCTGCACAGCAAGCACAAGGTCCTGAGTTCAATCCCTGGCTTAAAAAAAAGGCATTTGAAGAAAAAAATAATTATTGTAGCACTAATCATCATCTACAAGTTGTGTTGTTCACAACTGTCATGGACAAGAATAGTCAAGTGTGTGAGCAGTATCCTGATAGCAGCAGAAACAAGGCCAAGGCATTTGTTATGGTACTGAACCAACACACCAAGCTATGCCTAAATACAGGCTACAGAACCACAAGGAAAGGACTTTGTTGCAAAGAAAATTCATTTTTTCTTAACTTTTAACTGAGAGATATAAAAAAGCTTTTGATTTCACCCTCTCTTCTTTATCTTGTCCTTCCCTTTTCTTTTTATGTAAGAATTATGTCTATAGTTTTGGGACTTGACCATCTATCCTATTTTCCTCTGATTTTTCTTCAGAGTAGAGGTCATTTGTGCTTTGTTGGATAGATTGTATTGATGTACCTGCTTGGGAAATTGGCTATCATATAAATTTTATTTTGTTGTAATACTAGAGAAAGTCAGACTGCGGAGAGATGAAAGGAACATGGTACTCATGACAGATTCGATTTCTCTTTCATAATATCACTTTACTCTATTATTTTATACCCAAAAATACCCATACTGACAATGATATCAAAAAAATTCAATTGTTTTTCATGCTTAATTCACTTTATTTGCCAACTCCCTAAAGAACTTGTTTTATATTTTATTCATTTTGAGAAATTTTATTTCAAAACAAGTAATGATCTGAAGATTTGAGCAATGAACTCAGATATTTGTGATTAATTATAAATAAATAAAATTAGGAGAATAGAAATATAAACTGTATAGAAATGGCGAAATAATGACAATAAGGAGTCTCGTTATTTGGGGTGAGCAGTCTCTGATCCTAGAAAAAGTTCTGTCAAAGTTCCTGTCATTTCCCTGGGTGGGCTGTCTGGCCTCTCAGGAAAAGCCTTGATTGGAAAATAGGAAAGCTCCATCAACTCCTTTTAAAATATAATGTCCACTCCTATTAACAGATATCAAAATGTAAGATGTATTTAAATTAAAGTACATAATCATTTGTTGTGGTTATAATCCTATAAGGTAGACATTGTTATTTGCACTTATAAGTAGATACTGAAGCTTGAAATCCCATGGAGTATTGTCCAAGGTTACATATTGTATGGTAACACAAGTTAACTCTAAGTTCATCTGTTCTAATGTCCTAGCACATAATTGCTAAATTAAAGTATTGACAATACAAATAGTGAAAAATATGTTTAAGTTATCACCTAATACTACTTCAACTTGTTATCGTGTTTTGAGAGGAGGTATATTTTTTAATCCATGAATGAAAAAAATTATGTTTATTGCATTCTAAAAAAACTGAACTTTGGAGGACAAAAGATGCACTACGCAACCTAGTCTAGCTCTGATAATTCCATCTCAACTATGCAGACTTTTGTGATTTTGGGGGAAGGGTTTTCTCCACTCTTATAATAAAGAATTCAAGAAAGACCAAGGTCTCTCTGTTTCCATGAGGCACAGGAAACAAATAAATTAAACTTAAACACTATGTTTTAATGAAAACATTGATCTTGACACTGGTGCTTTTTTTTTTTTACAAATATTAAACTATAAAAATATAATTATCTCGTATATTTCAATTAAGATGCAAGTGTTCTCAATATGGTTGGATGTACTTTGTGAAATAAACACCAGCAATGAACAGACAAAATGACTCAATAATTGATTGGTAAACACCATGTTAACTATGGAATAATTATATGCCCTGTGAATTATATAGTACTTATAGCTGACATTATTTAGGAAACATAAGAAATAAACCATAATTTGTACTTACAAGATTTTGAGTCCAAACAACAAGTTAAGTATCCTGTTATTATATGAAAGTGCTCTGTCATTAGATACCTGGTCAGTTATAATCATGTAATTACTTATACATATCGTACTCCAGAGCAAAATACAATTATGCTATCATTGGTGTATACCAAGAAACTTCTTATCAACTTAACACATTTAGGAAGACAACAAGAAAAAATGCATTTAATAATAGAGCATAAATTATGCCTGATTATCCAATAAATGTTTCCATAGTTGAAAAAGCAGCAGCTCACTGGCCCCTTTCCATTACCCAGACCTTCCTTTCTCAAGTTTTGGCTCATCAGTGAGGTCTTTCTCGAACTGCCTCTAACACAGGCCACCTTCCCAAATGTCCTCTGTCCTAATATTCTATTTAACATCATCATCATATTTTTCACTCTCAAATTGTGTTTTCCAAAAATATCAGTTCTATCCAACATATAATAGACCTGTTTCATTTTTATTAGAGAAGACGCATTGTCTGTTAAGTAACTCTATTAGAAAAGTCTGCATTTCTGTCCAGTACTAAATATGGGTGTGAAGTATTTTTGTAGGCTCATAGAAACATGCTTCAACACTGATTAGCTAATGAATGAATTACTAAGAGCACCTTGTGTACTAAGGACTTGATTACACCTTAAAATATGACAGATTCTCTATTCCATATTTCCTGCATGTCAGCATGCTAAATTAATATATTATATACAGTCAAAGTATTTTGGAAGCATATTCAATTTAAAAAAGAACTAAATTTAATACTTAATCTAAATGTAAACATGAATAAATACAGTCATCTCAATGCAACGATATTATTTTAGCCTATTTCTAACCAGTTCTGCTTTACAGGGGCACATTTCAAATTGTTTGCCAACTATTTCTGACCATGAATGTTTATTTCAACAGACAACCACATTGATCGGTCTTTTGAAGACTGCCCGACTCCTTCGTCTTGTGCGCGTGGCCAGGAAGCTGGATCGCTACTCAGAATACGGTGCTGCTGTTCTCATGCTCTTAATGTGCATATTTGCTCTCATTGCTCACTGGCTGGCTTGCATCTGGTATGCCATTGGGAATGTAGAGAGGCCATACCTGACAGACAAAATTGGATGGTTGGATTCCTTAGGACAACAAATTGGGAAACGTTACAATGACAGTGACTCCAGTTCTGGACCATCCATTAAAGACAAATACGTCACCGCACTTTATTTTACCTTCAGCAGTTTAACCAGTGTAGGATTTGGAAATGTGTCTCCTAACACCAATTCGGAGAAAATCTTTTCAATTTGTGTCATGTTGATTGGCTGTAAGTAGATTTCTCTTTTGCTATCTCTTAGGTTGAAATGATCTCACAAATTGATTATCTCTAGAAGAGATTATAGCAATGAAGAGAAAAATATGGCAATAATAAGATTACAGAGCTAGGCATTGTATTCTATTGGAGGTGATTCACTCTGAAGTCACAAAAAGCTTATTTTCAATCTCAGGAAATCATGAGTATGAAATTGATTACATAAGTAATGTAATTACTAGGGATTCAAAAATTGATACTCATAGTTCAATGCCATGAAAATAGGTACAATATTTTAAAATTTTGCTAGTAGTTCTTTTCTATTTTCAGTTGAGGCCAAGTTCTAATAGGCAATATTAGCTTGCATGTGGTATGATAGAGATAAGAAAGTGAATAATTAGATGATAATTAGAAAGACATGAAAACACTACAGTTATAGTTTAAGCTAATCTTTCATATGTTATATATAACACTATTTTATACAGATATTATATATGTACATTTATATTTTTCTCCTGACATTGACCAGATTCTTCTTTCTGTGGTATTATACCAAGACCTAAGTGACTTCTTTTTCTTTTAATAGCCTCATGTCAGAAATATCATTTACTACGTATATTTCCTGGATAAAAATTTTGTTTAAAGATGTTTTAATGTTAATCTTTTTAAATTATCCTGTCAAACTACTTGATGTCACCTTGATGATGCCAGGCAGTAATTGACAAAAATGATTGATTTTTGCAGTTTCTAAAAGACCATCTTCTCAGACTGCATACAAAGTTGAACATAGATCTTGATTATTGGCTTATAAATGTCAACCTACTGATTACCAAAATGTGCTTATGTAAGACCTACTTATGAAACTTAAACTTATCCAGTCTATTGTCTTTTTATGTAAAATTAACGTTTCACATAGGTGTGTGGGTGTGTGTGTAAGCTTTAATATCTTTGAATAAATTTATAAAAGGTAATAGCATATTTTAAAATTATTAAGATATTATAAAAATTTAATCCAAATCTTGGTTGCAAACGTAGTTATATTGTACCTAGAAGGACATGGAAGTATAGATTACTAGAAAAATATAGACAGACCTATTTCAGAGAGACTGAATTTCTCAGAATCAGTGTAACCATTTTGTGATTATATCTACTAGAATATACTTTACACTGAATACAAAGTTTCGTGGTATAGGTAGCAAACAAGAAAAAGGTAGCAGTTTGTTCTTCATTAAATAATTATATAGAAATGCAGTTTTTAAGAAATTATATCTCTTAAATAATGTTTAAGAAAAGAGAACTTGTATTTTGAAATTTAATATTTTCAAGGTAGTTTTAAAAATACATTGATGTTTAGCAAGCCTCTACTTATATTTACCATTGTGAGGATTAAGTGAAATGCATAGTGCTGCTTCTTATGTGAAGTATTTTAAATTGAAGAAAGCGAAGTTGTTTAACTAGTCCATATCTAATCTCCATTCTTTAAATCAGGAAAACATTGGCCATTTGTTTCTTCTTCTTCTTCTTCTTCTTCTTCTTCTTCTTCTTCTTCTTCTTCTTCTTCTTCTTCTTCTTCTTCTTCTTCTTCTTCTTCTTCTTCTTCTT
>PVJA010011873.1:0-53511 GCA_004027025.1 Myocastor coypus
TTTTTTTTTTTTTTTTTTTTTTTTCTTTCTTTCTTTTTTCTATGCAACATCAATAGGGAGGTGGGTCATGCCCACACACTGCACTCTATAGAATGATTGTGAGGACAATATGCAATATGTCAACTTTCAAAGAAAATAAGGGGGAAGAGAAAAAAAAAAAAAGTAATGTGGATTTAGAAAGGTTAATGTTTAATTGTTTGATCAATCATATACCTATATGTATTAATCTAAACTGATCTGATGATGAAAATATGTAATATAACCATTGTTAAATTTAAACAATAAAAAAATTGAAAAAAAAAAAAAGAGAATCGCTTCTCAAGAGGGTGTTTTTTTTTAAAGGTTGAGACACATTTTTTCTTAGGAAAATGCTACAATCTACCTTTGTAAAACATAGGAAGCACAATATCAAGTGTAGAATAAATTACTACATTAGAAGAACTTAATCATTTACTAGCCCATTTAAATACAACATGTGCAAAACATTTTTTCATTAAGTTTTATAACAGGAACTATAAAAATGCCATTTTATCAAATTTATTCAATACAAGAATCAACTGTGTTAAATGATACCTGATCAACCAACACTTGGGGCAGCCAGCACATAAACAAGTGACATTCAGTGTAAACTGTTGGTGATTAAAAAGCCTAACAGGCTGGAAAGATAACTTGGTGGTCTAAGCATCTGCCTGGCAAGCACAAGGACCTGGGTTCAATCCCTGGTACCACATGCTGCCATACTGGCTGCCAAAAACAGGCATGGCATATGCCTGTAATCCCACCACTGGGGAGGCTGAGACAGGAGGACTGCTATGAGTCCAAGCTGTGTAGTGAGACCATGTGCCAAATAAATAAATTAATCTTTAAAAATAGAATAATAAAAACCCTAGAATTTGAGCTGGATTTTATTCATCAGATGATGAGGACTCTAGCATGCTGTGCTGTGCAATGGTGTGGCACGCCTGGTGGGGCACACCTGGTGGGGCACGCCTGGTGGGGCATGACTTGTTTACAAGTCAGCATCTCAGAAAGCTAACTCTGGGCTGGGGTGGAAGTTTAGCATAAGAGAAGACCCAAAGCAGGAAAGACCACTGCAGTCACTCAGGAGAAGCTACAAAGTCTTCCAGCAGTGGACAGGAACATATGGGCTATTTAAGTGACAGAACTGTTAATACTTTGTGACTAATTAGATACAGAAAGTTATAGATAGGGAAAAGATGAGGAGTAACTCAGAAGTGGTCGGTACCTACAGGAGCTGAGGGTTACTGCCTTAGTTACTTTCTCATTGCCCTCACAGTTTAAAGAAGGAACTCTCACAAGTTAAAAAAGGAAAAGTTTATTTTAGCTCATGGTTTGTGGAGGTTTCAATCCAGAGCCAGCTAGCTCCAAAGCAAGAGAGCAGGATGGAGGAACATGGCAGAAGAGAAACAGTCCATGGCAGGGCGGGCATGAAATAGCAAGCAATGGGTCTTTCTTTCCCATTTATTCCAACATGGCTATAAGGCTACTGGCTGGTGCCACCCACACCCACGCAGTAAATCCATTTAGCCCCCAGAACTATGTTAAGACCACCAGTGGGCTAGTCCAGTATCATATACCCAGTCACTCCCCAAAGCCCCACCTATGAGTGCATGAGGCTTTGTGGAAACATCTAGATCAGTGGTTCGCAACCTTTCTAATGCCGTGACCCTGCAATACAGTTCCTCATGTTGTGGTGACCCCAAACCAAAAAATAATTTTGGTGGCCACTTCAAAACTGTAATTTTGCTACAGTTATGATTCGGAATGGCTTTAGGTGACCCCTGTGTTTTGGTCATTCTACCCCCACCAGGGTCACAACCCACAGGTTGAGAACTGCTGATCTAGATATAAGCCACTGCACAAGAGACTCTAGGGTAGCGCTGTCTACTAAGTAGCAAGAAATAGGAGCCTAGAGCTGTGAAGAGGCCTGTACTGCAACTATAGGTTCCCATGCACGAGGGCACTGAAGCCACAGGGGTGGCTAACGGGGCATGGAAGAGCATGGAGAAGTCTGCAGCATTCAGACGTATAAAGATCAGCCAGAGTGCAAGGGGCTAAAAAAGCAGGTGGGTGGGCCACAAGTGACAGCACTGTCCTCGGTTGCTCCCCAAAGGCACAAGTGTGCCCTGAAAGGCAGCAGGGGAACTGCTCCATTTGCAATAGACAGAGACAGACAGAGAGATGAAAGAGAACCTTTATTCCTTTTTCTTGACACTCAGGATTGACTTGTCTGTTTAAAGAATTAAATACAAAAGATAAATAATCAAGTCAATGGAATTATGCTACTGTTTTCTGGAATGTATTCAAATATTTCATGTCATACATTAAGGTAAAACGATGAGAGCTGTAAAACAAGAGTCACAGGACCACCCAGACAGCCAGGCACAGTAGTGTCTGACTGTAATCCCAGCTGTTCAGGAGGCTGAAGTAGGAAAAGCAGTAGAGCCAAGAGCTTGTCACCAGCCCTGGCTTTTTGCCAAACAAGACTAAAAACCAAGTATTACCACAGCCTACCGTGCCCTAAGAGGTCTGTCTTTGGCCTGCCACTACAGCTACTCGTATTTCTCTCACAGAAGCCACAGGAGATACCTAACCAAAATAGCCACAATCACTCTTGTGGTTATTCCTAATGCACCTCTTGCTTTATTTCACTGCAGTTATACTCTGTGTGTATTTGCTTATGTGTCTAGTAGATTCCCCCAGGATATATGTTTTACGCCAATAGAATTTAAATTCCTTGACAGAAAACTTTACTTTGTTCAGTGCTGTACTCCAGTTCCTAGGACAGTGTCTGACATACTGTGGTACTCAAGAAAGACTTGTTGGAGCTGGAGCTAGCCTTTCATCAGTCGGAGCCTCCTGGCTGTGTCATGTGTAAATGAGGACGCAATTTCCATCTCCTCTACTTTTCATACCAGAATTTAAATCGTGTGTTAAAGTACTTCATAAACTATAAACCACTGTACCATAGACATGGTGCTAGTCAGGAAAAATATGCCTTGACAAGGCAGAAGACAGCTGTGGAGATACAGTTTGTTGAAATATATTCATATACTGTATAGCATAAATATATATACATATATATATTTATATATGTATGTGTGCATAAATATTTCATAATAGCCTAGAGCCTAAATTTTAAGTTCAGTTACTTCCATTTTTCTTTATAATAAAAAATATACTTATCCAAGAATAGAATACCTAAAATAAAGGATGCTACTCAGTATTAACCTCTTTAGGAAACAAATTAGACTGTCCGTTAGGTTAGACAACACAATAAGCCACAGAAATAATATAACTTCAGAGAAAAAGCTTTAAAAGGAAAGGTTAAACAGTGTGCTGAGCTGAACAGTGCCTCCTGCAAATTTCTGTGTTGGAGTCCTAATCCCAAGGCTTGAGAATGTGACTAAATTTAGAGACCGGGTTTTTAAAGAGGTAATTACATTAAAAGAAAGACATTATTTTGGGACTTAATTTAATGACTAGTGTCCTGATAAAATGAGAAAACTAAGATATAGACACATGCAGAAGACTGGGTGAGCAATGAAGAGAAGCTATGTACAAACCAAAGGACGAGGCCTCAGAAAAGGCAACCTAGACCTGGGACCTTCAGCCTCTAGAACTCAGAGAAAGAAATTTCTATTGTTTAAGCTATCAAGACTGTGGCACATCAGTATGAGAGCTTGACACACAAATACCTAGCTTTTTCTAATACCCAGAAGGGAAAAAAAAAAAAACTATTTGGAAAAGCATTCCATAAAAGTGAAATTGGACTTGTCAAACTCTTACATCAATCCAATCGCCTCACACACTTCCAGAAGAAACTATCCTCTCACAAAGTTATGCAGAGAAGGTTAGGCAGAGAAGGTTTCAGCTCACAGGATTTTACAGTCTTCTGAATTCTGCCCATAACGGATTCCATTTTCTTTATTAGTCAAAGCACAGTTCAATAGGCATTTGCATCAGAGTGATTACGAATAACTTAAGTCCTCAGTGTCCTCTGAAGGAGGTAAACCCCACATGGTCTGTGGTACCACTGGGAGCTGGTACAACCTTATGGAATCCAATGGAAGGAAGTGAAGTCACAGGGTCCTATTCAGCGCTCTTGAACAGGATACTGAATGTGCTGCCCCTTAGGTCACTTTCATTGTTTCCTGGCCACCACCAGGTGAGCAGACTTGCTCTGCCTAATCCCTACCAAGATGCTCCACTCGGCTTCAGGCTCACAGCAGGGCCAACTGGCCACAGACAGAAGCTCTGATGCTGTGAGGCAAAGGAATCCTTTCTCCCTCATCAGGTTACTTCAGATATTCTGTCATAGCGATGGAAAGTCGACTCGCACAACATCTAAGGCAGCCCATCACAACCTCTCCGGAAAAATCCACTAAAGATTAAATCAACAAGTGTGACTACAAACCACCCTATGTCCAGACTCCTGTGCAGAAAGATACAGTGTAGCCTGGCAGGTACAACCTCTGAACAAGAAACACCTGAGGGAGGGGCGGACCTGGGAAGACACTTCCTTTCAAGTTCTTGACGTGCTTTGTGAACCCAAACCTCAGACTCAGAAACACAGATGATTTATGTGAAGCATGTGACATCTCTGTCACTCACAGGTAAGGCTTGGGTTACTCACCTGCACCTTATTTTTCCTGTGACCTACATGAAACTTACTTACTAAAATCCTAACTTCCTGCACTACCTTGTATACCAGCTGTTAGCTACCATTTATTTGCATTAACTTCTTTTTTTAATCTTACTACTAGCAGTGTTTTTATAAATACATCTACATTTCTTTAAAATGTCTACTTTTAATTATAAAGTACACAGGGCATAAAAATTGGCATCATAACTGTTTTAAAGTGTACAGCTTACTCATCTCATGTACTCACAGTCTGATCTGACAAGACAGTTCACCTTGAACAAGTAAATTCTGTGCCCTTTAAACAACTATTTTCTGGGGCTGGTGAGATGGTTCAGTGGTCTAAAGCACCTGCTTAGGAAAGCTTAGGCAACTGCAAGGGCCGTGGTTTGATCCCTGGCCAGCACCATATGCCAGCCCCACCCCCAGGGCAGGCTGAGCTGGCCATAAGAAAATTTAAAAATTAAAAAATAAACAACCCTTTCTCCTCTCCTCCCCTGTTCTTGGCAACGACCATGCTACTATCTCTTTGTCTGAACTTGACCACTTCAGATACCTCATGGAAGTGAAATTATTATAAAGTATTTAACTCTGTGCCCAATTCATGTACTTTAGTAGAAGTTCTCAAGGTTCATCCTTACTCCAGAAAATAATTCACACAGAAACCTGCAACCAGAAGAAGGCACACAGTCTCAGGAGGTTTGGGGCCCCTAAGTCCATGTGTGGGTACCACATCTTAATGCATACACACTCTATAAGGCCAGATATGGGGTTGTGAAATTCCCAATGAATATATTCATACTCAGAGGGGTACATGATTTCGATGTACCATGAGTAATGAGTCCCACATATCTTAAAGTCCATTAAAAGCCATCTCTATAACCACCAAATCTCTAACTGATAAATAATGAAGTTCTTTCTTTGTTTGTTGAGCCCATAAAGACTATGCATTTAATAATGATTAACAAGAAAGCAATAGAAGACATAAGTGAAAACTCAGTTCAAAAATTAGTTAAGTACGATAAAGGAAGGAATTTAACTCACAAAATCTGATTCTAGTTTTCCCATTTCTTGCTTGTAGCTTCTCATTCTGTTGCTGTACATTCCTCGGCTTTGGGGTGGTATCTCTCGGACTTCCAAATCCATCTGTTCAAGCTAGAAGGTAGAAAAAAGCATGACTTAAACCATATGCTTGTTCTTTATTTGACAAACATTTGGAGCTGAAAGCATTTAGTTCCAAATCCTCTTTTTACAGTTGAAGAATTGGGCACAAAGTGCAGACTGCCTGGGATCAAATAACAGTGAAGCAACTCCTGAGCTTAATTTCTGCTTCATTCAATGAGTCAAGCACTTCCAAGCAACACGCTAAGTGCCAAGCTGCTTACTTTATCAGGAATTTCTATCAAACATATACAAGAGTTCACATATTTTCAATAATTTCACTTCAATAAACTTGAAATAGCTCATTCAGCCCAAGCTGTCTGGTCTTCTTAACATAAACCTCCAGGATGATGGGAAGAGAAGCCAAATCACTACTGCCTGTGGATAACACAGGACACAGCGGCCACTAGAGCCACTTGGTGAGATTTCTTTGAGAAAGTCTTTTCTGTTTAGGAAAATCGCATAGCACACCAGCACACGCTATCAACCTCCAGTGTAACTATACTCTATAACCACAGTGATAACGAGGTATGTGGGTACAATGCTATGCTAAACCACACACAGGGTATTGAAATCACAGCGGGGCACTTCTTAACAACTGTCATGACACAGCACAACAGTGTTTTACAGGTGGCAATGCAGGTATATTATAATGACTCCAAACACAGTCTTTGTAGTGAGACTCTGGTGTCCGGGACTCTACCACAATGGCCCTGGAAACTGAACAGGGTTCTTTTTCATCCCTCTGCCTTGGTCTCCTCAGTTTTAAATGAGTAACTCTTCCCTAGGGCAGCTGTGAAGATTAAGTGAAGTGATTCTTATAATACTCTTAGCCAAGTCTCTTCACCACTAGATTAAACTTAACTATATTAATAGCGAGGTCTACTGGTGATGAAGAAATAGAACAAGCTTCAGCACACAGTCACAGAAGTAGCTAAATTGTATTTAACATTTAAAATAAAAACCAATCATCACAAGTTGGCCCAGGGCCATGTCTTACAAGCATGCAAAAATGTTGCAATGTATTTTACAACATGCAAAAATGTTGTTTGCTTTTCAAAGCATTCCCAGAAGTTATTCTGTGAATATAAACTTACTACTAATAAAACTCTTATTGTCCAGAGTTAGAGACAGAATATAGAATACTGATAAGGCAGAAAATAAGATTTCCATTAACAGAAATCAACTTTAATAAGAAAAACAGACAACTTTAATTAGCCTTGATTTAAATAATAGTCATTTAAATGATTGATAGGTCTCCGTAAATCACTGGATTTTCACTCCGTAAAAATAAACTCAGGCACAGTAAGTCATCCAATTTTTAACAAGGAGGCAAAAACTATGCTAGAGGAAGATCAGATCCCTTAACAAAGAATGCTGGGAAAATTGGCTATCCACTTTCAGAAGTCTGAAATTAGAGCCATGTCTTTTACCATGTAGTAAGATAAAATCAAAATGAACTAAAAACCTAGATATTAAAGCACAAACAATCTGCTAATGGATAAAACAGGTAAAATTCATGAAGAGACAGCCACAGCCACTCTTGAAGAGACTTTTTGAACAGAATCCCATGTGCACAAGAAATATTAACAAAGCCAGGCATGGTGCCGGCTCCTATAATCCCAGCACTCAGGAGGCTGAAGTAGGATGATCACCATGAGTTTAAAGCCAGTCTGGGCTCCATAGTGAATTCAAGCCCAGACTAAACTACACAGTGAGATCCTGCCTCAAAAATAAAAAAATAATAACATGGAGACTCAACAAGTCAGATTATATGAAATTTAAAAATGTGTTCATACCAAGAAAATAAGCAATAGACTGAAAAGACAAACTAGAATCAGAAAAATTTTGTCAGCAACTCTTACAGAATACCGGGCTGGCCAAATAGCTCTGTGAATTAAAGCAGGTGTAGGGGCCAGGGGTTTGATCTCCAAGCCTGCCAAGCTGGCTCCACCCCCAGGGGCGCACTGAGAGCGCAACTGAGATTAGACGTTGTGGTATGTGCCTGCAATCCCAGCTCTTGGGAGGCTGTAAACAGGCAGATCACTACAAGTTCAGTGTAATAATGAGACCCTGAACACCCTGTAGACTCTTCCCTAAAATACAAAAAAAAAAGAATTGGTATCTGTAACACAGAAAGAACTCAAAAAAGTTAGATCTTCCCAAATAAAATATATAATCAAAAATGAGCAATTAAAACGAATGAACACTTCTCAAAAGAAATATAAATCATCAGTAAATACATGGAAAAAAATGTTTGACATTATTAGTCATGAGACTCTATCCTACCCCAGAAAGAATGGCTATCATCAAGAAATCAAGTAATAAATGTCGGTGAGCCTGTAGGGGGAAAAGGAACCCTTTTACATTGCTGGCAGGAACATAAACTAGCACAACTACTGTGGAAATCAGTATGGGAAATCCTCAAAAATCTACAACGAGAAACTTCACTTGACACAGCTATTCTCCTTTTAGGTGCTTTCTCAGAAGAGATAAGGACATATTACAGTGATATATACACACTTATATTTACAGATGCACCATTTTAAATAGCTAAATCTTGAAAGCAGCCTATATTTCCATAAAAAAGATGAATAAAGAAAATATAGTATTTAAACACTATGGAATACTACTTAGCCATAAAAATTACAGTTTCGAGTCATTTGTAGGAAAATGAATGCACTTGAGATGACAATGTTTCTGGCCTGGTTCTCTGCTGCTCATACATGGCCTCCTGGGTATGCCAAGAGTGCCAGGTTCTACTCCATCCAGGCCATTTTTCAAGTTCTGCTCCTGGGGAGCAACTTTGAGGGAAGAAATAATAGGACCCCTCTGGGACAAAGGCAGATCTGCTTCCAAGCTGCCAGAAAGCATCTCGTTACCAGGGCCGGTTGTTCCCCTCCTGTCAGGTGTTCTACTACTTGGCTCAGCACACAGCTAGGCTGGCATCACCCCTGTGGCCACTGGGGTTCAGGCACTGATGTACCCAGGTTGCAGCTCTGGCAGCTGCTTTTGCTGTGGGTAAAATGAGTCTTTTGTCTCTGACTTCTGTAACCATGCATAAGCCTGCAAGTGGGGGAAATCCCAGCCCTTCAGAGCTTTTGGCAAATAAGACCTGTCTCAAAAGCAAGGCTTTTAAGAGAGATTAATATTATGAAGCAAACGATGCATTAACCAGAGTGAATGGTACCTAAGCATGCCTTTGCCTGCCACTAGCTATTTAGTGCTCTCATGAAAAGTATTATGAAGGAATAAAAACTAAGAGTTGACATTTAATGATTCCCTTTTACTAAGAATAATAAAACCTCCAGAGGCTATCACATTTCCTTCAGTTAAACACTAACTAGTCCTGTGTCACTACTGCACAAGCATAACACAGGCTGGAGCAAAGCACAGCCTGAAGCACCTTGTCTGAAACCCACTCACCAGGCTCTACATACCAGTTCTTTCGCCTCTTCAAGCTGTTTCTCCACATTTGCAACCATTTGTTTCTTCTCATCTGAAACAAACAATACCAGTGAATTGCTAAAGACACAAATCAACTTAATATTTCTAAACTTCGACTTTTAAATACACTTTCCTCTTTTGATCAGTAGCTTAGAGAATATAAGGCAAAATGAGCACATCATTCTGTGGTAGGTTAGAAACCACATTAAGCCACTAAGTCTAGGGCAGTGGTTCTCAACCTTTCTAATGCCGTGACCCTGCAATACAGTTCCTCATGCTGTGGTGACCCCAAACCAAAAAATAATTTTGGTGACTACTTCAAAACTGTAATTTTGCTACAGTGATGATTCGGAATGGCTTTAGGCTACCCCTGTGTCTTGGTCATTCGGCCCCTGCTGGGGTTGTGACCCACAGGTTGAGAACTGCTGGTCTAGGGTATGTAATCATATGCAGGACCTAATGGTAAAGAGATCTGCTTTAGGACCCAGGCTGAAAATGATTTTGTCTTTAGGAGAGACTATTTTAACAACAGTTTAATGGTGGCCTCAGGAATCTACAATTATAACTAATGAACTAGAAACAACTGATAACTGATCAGTAACATTAAGAACAAGGTAAAACAAAAGAAATACCTGAGGTCTGAACTACTGATTTCAAATCCAAAGCCACAATTTTACTCACCACATTTAGGAACAAAGACGAGCTAGATGGGTATAGTCAGTTTCAGGTTCTAAATAACTGAAACAGGTTTTAGTTGAATTTGCCATCGTTTGGTCTCTTGTGCCAACAAATTTCTTTTTCTAGACAATGGTCTAAAAAAGTAAAAGTTTAAAATGGGTACACTTACTAGTTGATAAATTTTTCAGAATCTATCCTAAATGGGAATGTTTAACAGGAATTATTATTGTACTCTGTTCACCCAAATTCCTTCCTTTTTTAAACTCTAAACTGCAGGGAGTAGGGGAGCTGATGTGTACTGTTTTGTGTGTACTCTAAATTCAGCCCAAATTCCAGATACACATTTGGAATAGAATCAATTTTCACCTCCAAATACACATCTGGAATAGCTTAATTTTTCCCCTTTATGAATAAGGTAAACCCACATAATGGCAGATGAAAATCTTAATTTATGATCCCAAATGTGTCTGCTTCTGGCACATCTTAATCTCTCCAAAATCTCTATGTAGTTATAGACTAGTGCTATATTTTGTGACAGAATACAAAGCACCTATCTTGAATGAGTGAATTACATATTTACATATCAGAAGGAGCATCTTGCTTTCTTTAAAGCATCTCATGGTTAGGAAAGTCAGAGTGTTATAGACTTCCAGGACCAATACACATCATCAATCTTCTGATTAACAAGAGAAACAAAAAGGGCTTCTTGACTGGTACCTCTCTTTGCTAACATCTCTCCCCTTCATCCTATCTTCTTGGAAGTAAAGAAAGTGCTCCCCGTCCTGGTCTCCTCCATTTGTTTGTTTTGCAGAACCAGGGATTGAGGTCCTTGTGTTCGCCAGGAAAGTGCTTATTCTACTGAGCTATCTCCCCAGCCCCCTTCTTGGTCTTCTCTTACACTCCCTTAATCTAGCTCCTGCCCAGGCCATTCTACAGAAAGGATTTTAATTAGGATGGGTACCCACGTCTTTATGCAAACTAGCAGACTTTCTAGGGTTTTATGTTTATCCATTCCCAGGAACTTCTAACCCTATTCTAGCTTTGCCCTGTCCTGGCTTCCAGGTCACTCTGATTTTGTGATTTCTGACCTAGTCCCCTGTTGAACCTCCTCTTTTTTCAGCCCACCTTTTAATTAATGGTGTTCCTTGGAGCTTAATCCTTGCTCTTCTTTTATCATTTTTAAATCATCACTTTATGTATTTAGGACCCTAAATCTTTTAATTTACAAATGTTTTAATGATATACTCTTTTTAAATTGGACAAAACATAGATACATATCTATACACACATATACATACATGCATACATACAACAGTTTCAGACTTCTTCCAAGTGCACTGTTAGATATCAGTGGAAAAAGCAGGTTACCTCCAGCCTGCTGACAGTCTTAAAGCCTACATACTCAGACTAACTCTTCAGCAAGAAAAAAACACAATAGACACCAGATCTAGCAGCTGGTATCTTCTTCCAAAGGGAAGGAAAAAATGAATAAGGGCAAGAGTATGAGTAGCAAAGCTGTCACATAATACTTTCTCAGTTCAGTAAATCTTTATCTCCAACCTTGATGCACGTCCACCACTCCTCACGCTGTGAAAACCTGGCAAACTGCTACTGGAAACTCTTCAAAAATTATCACTTCTTTGAAGTCTTTCCTAACTCAACAAAAGAGTTCAATCATTTTCTCTTGCACAAAATACCTATAGTTTTACCTAAACAATGATTTCTCTCTCATAGCAACAGGTGTGGCTAGCCTTTCAGCTTGGGAGACACACATCTTAAAGATCTTTATAGTCCTGAAACTGTAGTAATAATCAATGTTATATATAGTCAGAACTCAAAATAATGATGGCGAATTGAATAAACAATTCAGGACAGTATAAGCATTCACGAAAGAGGCTGTTACTCATCACTTCCTCAGATTTCCCAGTCTCCATGCCTACCCCCCCCCATTTAATATTCCCAGTTGCTAGTAGTTAACATCCTCCAAGATTCAGACCTCAGCCACTTTTTATTTCCAGTAAGTCCTCCAGGATGTAATCTGCATATTAACTAGATACCCTATTCATATTCATGACTAAACAAATGTCAGTTTTTTCTTTTATAAAACTTCTACACTAACATTCAGGGTTCTTTGGATAAATTCAACGTACAACAGAATTTGTCCGACATAACTTAAGCCAAGAAAAAGACCTTATTAGAATAACATGGATGGCCCACAGGAACCACTGGATATATTATCTACCTCCATATTTACTACCAAAAGCTGTACAAAGAAGTAGCTCACTAAGTGCTTCATTAAAATAAGAATCTGTCTTAGCACTAAAAGCCATATTTGCTACTCACAGAAAAATAGAGACAGAAATTTCATCAGTGATGACAGGGGCAAATCTTGCCACTTCAGAAGTTTTCTTTGCTGAAGGGCATTACATTGGGATTGGGGGAGAGTAATACAAGTTTGTTATTTTCTCAAAAACCATTTCATGATGGCTGTGAGAAATAATAACGGGACTGAGATGATCTTTGATGCTCTACAGGGTTCCTTAGAGTTCTAAGAAAAGATGACCTGAAATTATGGTGGAGAAACAAGCAGAAGGGAGGATGAGGAGATGGACTGAATAGGTGACCATGGAAATACCTACCAAAGCTAAGATCTGCTAACCTCCAGGCAATATGCATGTGTAATTCCCAAGACAGTTTTGCCCCTCTCCCCACAGAATACCTTTCACAGAGGGCATGCACCCAGGAACTGACTTTCATAGCAGCACCAGGCATGTCCAATGTGCTCCATATTTAAACTATCATAGTGCATCCTTAAAAAATTATTTAAAGGAATGATTATTTTTGCACTCAGGAAGTAAACAAATTCACATTAAATCAGAAATTAAATAACTTCTCCAAAGTGCAATAGCTAATAAATGTACATACAACAGGGTTTTCCTGAAGTGAGTGCTCATCACCTATGTATACTATTCAAACAAATTATTTATTTTTGCATATAGACTCAACAAATTTCAACGTAAATATAAACTGCAGTCTAGTACAATCTCTTTTCTCTAGTCAATAATAACTAATGTACTTAGTGCTGACATATACATAACTATTTGCATAGCATATTTCTCAGAGTTTATAGAAGGGCTCCTAAGAAAGCACAGTGAGTATCAGGGCTCCTTTGAATTCTGGTACTTGTCTTTGTGCAATATTTTAAAATAAAACTAGGAGCAAGTTTTAAATAAAAGTAGCAGGTAAGAATAATTACCAAGGAATGTAAAGTGAACCCAGTATAACAAAAGAAGATTTTATGTTAAAGAATTTTAAAATGAATATATTATTGATGCTGCACTTTGTAGCATGGTATAGGATAGACAATGTTAAAGCCATGCTGGAATTACCCACATGCTGTTAGCCTGCAGCTTGAGATACCAGTCATTAACTCACCTTTACCTTACAGTTTGGGGTTTCTTTAAGGTGAACAGTATAGTACAAGACACATTTTATAATGACTCACCCAATAATCATATATAATAAGTGCAGAAAATCTATCCACACATTAAATATTACAGACTCTAGCTGAGGGCCTGGATCCTAATATCCTGTGTGAGTCCAGATGAAAATGTAGAGCTCATAACAAGGCCTCTCCCAAATCCAATTAGAGGCCTAGAGCCCACAATGAAGTCTCATACAGGCCCACTTCACAGATCTGTGCTGGAAAAGCCCAAAGGTCAGTGGTGGAAGCTAGAAAGTCTATGCTAATGGGATGAAGGATCTGTGCTAGCAGGCTGAGGGATCTGAACTGGAGCTAGGAAGCAACGCTCAAGGTAAGCACCAGAGCTCCTCCAAAAGCACTACAGCTGTCCTCACCAACAGTGAGGTTACCAAGCTCTTCCAGCAAGGAGAAAAGCTGATTTCGCACCAGGAAAGCCAATGCGACAAGCTTCTTCATGAGGCTGAGCGATGCATCCTCTTCCCTTCTGAAGCCAGGAGGCAGTGCTCAACATGAGGACCAAAGCTCCTCCAAAGTCCATCAGGAAAGCCAGCATGACAAGGTCCTCCAGCAGAATAGCCCAAGCCCCCAGCAGCTCCAACAGCATCCCTAACAGTGTTTCAGCAGCTCCTCCTGTTCTATCCTTATTCTGCTGGCAACAGCCCTCAGGTGGGCCTCCCCGACCCAGAACCACGTAATTTAATTCAGCTGGGCATAATAAGCTGACCACCAGTTAGAAATCCACTACACCTTGAGCCGGGCGTGGTGGCGCATGCCTGTAATCCCAGCACTCGGGAGGCTGAGGCAGGAGGATCAGTGAGAGTTTGAGACCAGCCTGGGCTACAAAACTGAGCTCAAGGCCAGCCTGAACTGTACAGCGAGACCCTGTCTCAAAAAGACAAAAAAAAAAAAAAAAAAAAAAAATCAATCAATCAAGAAATCCACTACACCTTAATATACATCGTAGCATCTCAGTTCAAGAACTTAATTTCTTTCTACAATTCTGATCACAAACTAAATCAGGTAAGAAACAAATCAAATTCAATGGTTAGGTTCAATATTAGCCTAATGGGGAAATTTGATTTGGTTCTCATTTGATTCTGTTGGTGACCAGAACCAAGGAAAAAATAAAGTTTGTGAACTAGGGTATCAATATATATTGGTATATACCAGATACATATACCAATAATAATAGACATATTTCTTTTGTAGGTCAGTATATGAATTTCTCTGTCAGCTGACACATCCTAGAAGCAATGACATACAAATTTAGTGTGCAGATCTTGGTTTCTTGTACCATTCTACTAGGAGAAAACAAGATTCTCTATCTGATTCTAGGACTGAGAGAGAAAATGTACAAGATGATCCAAGAATACTTTATAGCACTAGAACCTAAAGGACTAAAATACAAAGCAAATCCAAACCATGATATCAAAAGAACACAGCAATTACCTGAAAAGGCTCCCTGAGGTTAAAGCTGAAACAGTTTAGATACAACATAACAAAGAATTGGGATGTAACATAAAGTACAAAATAAGTGTCAGTAGGGCCTGGGATATGGCTCAGTGGCACAGCTCCTGCCTTGTATGAACAGGGCCTGGGCTCTATCCCCAGCACCACCAAAAAGCTTAAAAAAAAAAAAAAAAAAAAGTGTCAGTGATTCCATACTGAGACACATGACTTAAGAAAACAGGGAAAGATAAAGCTCACACAGAAGAAATCCAAGTAATTTATGTACACACTTGACACTGTGAGGGTTACACCATAACTCCCTACCTCTTAGGTATAAGTTATGCATGTCACTTCCTTCCAAACAGTTGGAAAAGGAAGAGAGAAGTAATATCACATTTAGGAACTCCGACCACTACTATCTGAGCCAAGGGATAGAAATTAGCCTCAATAGTACTAAGTTATCTTGAGCCCATTCATGATTTAATAAAAAGGTGCTTTACTTTATAGTCTTCCTCCCCCAAACCCTAGCCCTTCTAAAAATAACAAAAGTGAGTAGGCAAATCTCAACTAAAGAACATTTCACAAAATGTCTGACCAAACTCTTCCAAACTGTGGTCATTAATACCAGGACAGTCACAACCAAGAGAGATTTAAGTAGTTATGACTATTAAATGTTTTGTAGTATCCTGGACTGAATAGCAAAGAGACATTAAATTTGAAAAAATCTTAGGGAAATTTAAACAAACTATGTACTTAGTTAATAACAATTCAGTATGGGTTTACTAACAGCAAGACGTTTATCAAATTAGGGTAAGAAGTTAATAGGAAATAAGTCTCTCTGCAATATCTCTGTGAGTCTTTTGTACATTTCAAGCTGTTCCATAAAATGTTTAGGGCTGGACCTACAGCTCAGTGAGAGAACACACACAAGGTAATGGGTTCAATCCCCAGCACTACAAAAGTTAATAGTTTATTAAAAAGAAAAAAGCAAAGAAGTCGTTACATGAAAGGTTGACCTGAATGTTGAGAGGTCCCTCTGGAATTACAGTGTGGAAAACATAACACAGATATTCAGATACACACACGTACACAAATAATTTATTTATATGTGTATATTATTCAAAGATGAATAAAATTAGCCAGGCGTGGTGGCTCATGCCTATAATCCCAGAACTCAGGAGGCTGAGGCAGGAGGATTGGTGCAAGTTCGAGACTAGCCTGGGCTACAAAAGTGAGCTCAAGGCCAGCCTCAACTGCATAGCGAGACCCTGTCTCAAAAAGACAAAAAAAAAAAAAAAAAAGATGAATAAAATTACACAAGTGCTTAAATTTTCACGAGACATTATCTAGGCCACAGGCACCACCTGAAGTCCGTTTTTCACACATGCTCAGTTGAAAAAGCTGACCTTGCCCAGCAGCCCTGGTAGCTGGCTGAGAGCCAGCCAGGCTCCTCCCAAGGGGGAAACTTGCTGCAGTGCCAGCAGCTCCTGAGTTCGGACTGGATCCACCCCCTCAACTGTGACTCCTCAAAGCAACCAAAATGTAATGTCAGTCACATGTCATTTAAAACTTTCTAGCAGAGCCGGGCGTGGTGGCGCACGCCTGTAATCCCAGCACTCGGGAGGCTGAGGAAGGAGGATTGGTGCAAGTTCCAGACCAGCCTGGGCTACAAAAGTGAGCTCAAGGCCAGCCTGAAATGCATAACAAGACCCTGTCTCAAAAGGACAAAAATAAATAAGTAAATAAATAAATAAATAAATATAAAACTTTCTAGCAGCTGCAATTTAAAAACAGACAAGTGAAATCATCTTTAGTAACATCTTTAATTTATGTAGTATTTTACCTAGTATATCCAAGTATTTCATATCTCATGTAGACATTACAGTTCTATAGCATGGGTTTTAAGCAAACTATAATATTCAGAAATAAAAGCAGATTCTTCTGATTCTCTCCCCACATCTACTGTGATAAAGCAAGAGACAATCCTGTAACAACCTTCACCCACGAGTAGCTATTGAGATGGGCTTCTAAGTCTTCCAAGGCACACCATAGCTAATCTGATAGGCTGAACATTTCCTTCTAGAAGACACTCTTCTTGTCCCACCACTTTTACTTTTTCTCTTTGAGTTTCTCCTGGATATCTTGAGTTCACAGTCCAATTCCAAATTTCCTATGCAAAACACCCTGAGCAGTCACTTCTCTTCAAATGTCGATCTTGGTCAAGAGAATTAACCTCATGTTAGGTAAGTTAGGCACAAACTGAAAACAAGGACTGTGGCCCAGGTTTCCTTTGAGAGTACATGACAAAGTTGGCACACCTGGGTCCTGGCCACCCCAACCTGTTATTTTTAGCAGCAGCAGAGACATCAATAAGCAACTTAGCTGTCACCCTTTCTCTGTGTAAGAACTATGCTAATGTGTTACTTGCTTTGTCTCATTTGATTTTTATTCAAACACTGTATGGTTAAAGCTGGTTGCCCCTTTGCTCCTGTTCTACAAATGGAAGCAGCAGGCTTACAGAATCAAACAGTCTGCCCATGGTTACACACCTACTAAGTAGAAGTAGGACTTTAAACAGGTGTGGGGGGTTACTGGGGTCTGAACCCCAGGCCTTCACACAGAGCTAAGTGCTGGGATTTTAATTATCATTTTAGAAAAAGTCTCCTGAAGTTGCTAAATTGTCCAGGCTGGGTTGGATCTTGGGATCTTCTTCCTGCTTCATCTCCCTGAGTGCTGGAATTATAGGCATGAACCACCACACCTATTTCATAATACTTTCTTGATTCATTTCTGTCTACAAAGACAAACCTAGAGGATTCACAATAGGCCACTTATGTGTCTGAATGGTGAAGTTAAGAGTAGCTGGCAAATAAAACTAAGCTCTTTCAAAAAGTATGCTTGATGGAACAAAATTCTCCACTTAGGGATTCTCTCCCAACCTCAGAGGTTGTAAAAAAAAAAAAAAACAGGAACTTTAAATGGAACAATGGCACACACCTGTATTCCCAGCTACTGGAGAGGCTGAGGCAGGAGGATTTCAATTATAAGGACAAACTGGACATTGGTCACAAAATTAAAAGGGCTGGAAATGTAGCTCAATGGTAGCACATTCATTTAGCAAGCAGAAGGCTACAGGTTCAATCCCTACTACTACATAAATAAAAGAAACTTCACTATAAGTACTGACTTGTGGTTTCTGCTTATCAATTGTCCTGAACTTTGCCCCCACAACATAGAACAGTAAATCATTAAAAACATATTACAAATGTAGTACCATCAGAGTATTAAGAGACTCATTCATCTCAGCATCCAACTACTGTATTAAAATTAGGAGAGATCCAAACATTTTAGACTAAAGGCAGATTTTTTTGTTAACAAAACACAGTGCAATCAAATTTTTAAAATAAACTTTTAAAATATTAAATCTTTTTATTCTTTTGATGTAATATTAGTACATTCTATATGTACAGCAAATGGTAATGTTTATTTCAATAGATTGTGCCTACTTGACTTCAATCTAGATAAATTAATATGCTGAGGATGAACTGCTTTGGCTGGAAACTTTGTTCTGACTTTAATTTTTTTAAATTTTATTTACTCAATTATTTAAAAAAATAGTTAGTGCAGGGTCTACAGGGTCTAAAGAGTCTCACTATGTAGATCAGACTTGCAGTGATCCCCAGGGGCAGGGTGGGGCCAAACCAACAACGTACAACCAGGGATCAAACCCCAGCCACTGCCTAAGCGGGAGCTTTAGTCCGCTGAGCTTTGTGGCTAGCCCTCTTTAATTGTTTTTTGAGACAAAATCTTGCTATCTAGTTCATGCTGGACTTCAACATACTATGTAACCCAGGTTGACCTCAAACTGACCAACAACTTCCTCCCTCAGCCTCCTCAGTGTTGGGGTTATAGGCCTGTGCTGAGACACACAGCATGCTCCAACTTTTAAGGTTCTTAACTTAAGTAAATTATTGTTCATCTCCTCTGGGTCCATTTTAGCTAAGCACCACAACTCCTAATGATGCCCTGAGAGATATATTATAATTACTTTTAATCATATTGTTTTGCCATGGTTATACTTACTAATTTCAATTAGTCCACAGGCATTAACCTGAAAATCATAACTACACAGATTTTTTTTAAATCTTCTATTTATCAGTTAGAAGAAGACTGTCAAGGAACCCAGCACAAGTCAACATTAAGAGCAAAATCACTGTATTTTAAAGTTATTTAAGTTATTCAAATAAGCAATTCACAGGATCTCACTCGGTAAGGCAGGCCGGCCTTAAACTCACGGCGATCCTCGTGCCTCAGCATCCTATAAGCCAGCACGCCTGGCAAATAGGCATTATCCAGTCTCAAACAATGACATCTTTCAATGGTAAGGCAGATGTCAAGTTTGAGCCTTACACTACTGCTAAGGAGAACCACAGGCTTCCAAAACAATAGATCTATGTATTTTTAAGGGACTGGAGACTAAACACAGGGCCCTGGAACCATATTACTTCCCCAGCCCTTTCCAGAATTTTTCACTTTACGACACTCTTGTTCGGCCACTTCATGCGCAGGCTAGGCCGGAACTTTTTATCCTCCTGCTTCAGCTTCACAGCCTGTTGGGATTACAGGTGGTTTACAAAAAACATTCAATACACGTTTCCTTTATGTAATAAGAACTGTTACTTCATAATTTAAAGGCAAGAAAAACTCGACTGTAACAAAATTTGTTTTCTTTGAGATGGTATGTACAACTTTGGATCCAGAGATGACTGTTATTTATAAAACAGTTTCTCAATACAAAAGCTATTAGGCCTAACAAAGAAATGTTTCTGCTACTAAAATCATTACAATTAAAACTGAGCAAAAGCCCAACTGAAATCAACAAAACCTGATAGTCTCAGGCCCTGTGATTCAATCCAAAGGAAGTAGTCTCTGACAGCAATGACAACATCAAGGTGATCTTGGGCAGTGGAGAGAAGCAGAGCTGAAGAGAGGAGGCGAGGTGGTGTGTGGTGTCATGCAGTCATGAGGCCAGCAGCCACTTTCTCCACAAAAATCTCTGAGGCAGCAGAGCTCGGTGGTACAGACTACCTTGCTTCTCTCCTCTTGTTCCCTTACTTGGATTCATAAACCTCTTTAAGACATCTTCCACCTCCTGCAGAACTAACTGGGGCTTCAGGAGATGAGAAGGGTGTGAGCTGAGAGATCCTGGCTTCAAGCAAATACCCCTAGTAACAGAAAACAGGTGGGGTGGGGGAGGAGAAAAACAAGGAAATAAAGGAAGAAAATTATTTATAAACACAAAGTGTAGGCGGAAGCTGGGGAAGGGAAGGAGGAATGACAACTTAGGTCCAGGAAAAATCAAATTGCTGGAATGAAGGACTTTGCTAACAAGGAGAGAAAGCTTTGTGCATCAGTAAACAAACATCCTCTTTCTAAGTTCTGAATCTGAAATAGAGTCAGTACAGCAGCCTAATGACAAAACTAAACCAGAGTAAAAATCTTACATGTAACAAACTACTCAAATTAAATCTGTACTTAAAAAAAAAAAAAAAAAAAACCCTTGCAATGTAAGTCACAAATATTTTAGACATCTGCTTGCTCACTTAAACATTTTTTTTTAGTCTTTGGAAAATGCCAAGGAAATCAGACACAGTTCCCACTGTTATGGTTGACAATCTAGCATGGAACAAATACCTGCAAAAAAAAAAACAAAACAAACAAAAAAAAACCTCCAGACGTGAGACTTGAAATTTTAGAAGTTTACACCCTGTAGTAAGTTTTAGATAAAACTGGGTTATAAACCTCTAAGGCAAAGAAACAAACAATATAGGTTCAGGTACAAAAAATACTGATAGCTAGCACACAAGAAAGGGCTCTATTTGTGTTATATCATTTAATCTTACAACTCTCTGAGAGCGGTCGGTACACTTTTCCCCATTTCACCCTGCAGAGAAGTTGAGAGGTAAGGACACTTGCCTTGGTGACACAATTTTAAGGTGGTAGGCCTGGAATCTGAATCCAGGTATCCTGGCTCTTAATTTTGTTGTGCAACACGTAATACTAGTCTTATTATTCCTAACACAACAACGCTGCTGTATATTCTGATCCACGAGCCTGGTATTTTCATTCATTTTCTTTCAACGTTCAAATCAAGACTTGGAGAAACGCTTCCTAGATTACACTAGACGATGGGCTCAGAGTCCAAACGGGTCCAGCTTCAGAGTCTCTTCGCGTCGCACCCCACAGCCCGGCCGGCTCCGAGTTTCTCCCCGCCCGGAACCCAGGCGCGCCAAGCCGCGCCCCTCGGGTCGCCAGCCCCGCCCCCAGCGGCCGCGCCGCGCGACCCCCCCGCCGCGAGCGTCCCCCGCCCCAGCCTCGGGGCGCTCCACACGCCCCCGCCCGGCCGCCAGAGGGTTCTCACCGGGCGGCAGTCGCGGGACCCTCGAAATCTTGCTAGTGATTTCCGCAGTGAGCACCGCGAAGTCCTGCTCATAGCCTTCGAAGTCGGACGACATGGCAGCTCTGGAGCGAAGGGCCCGGGCAGCGGCCTCAAGTCGGGTGAGGAGACCGCAGGGTAGGGACCGGGCAGGCACGTTTAAAAATCCGAGCACAGAATCCGGGACAGCTCCCAGCAAAACGCTTCCTGGTTGTGCTCCGTTCTCTCTTGTCCTCCGGAAATTAGGATGCCTATGGTTTTTACTGTCCGCTCAGGCCTCAAGGTTGAGGAAAAGCATCCCAAGTAGCGCCCTCCACCCACGCACACACACAAAAAAAGCCTACAGAGGTATGCGTGTTCGCAGAGGTCACTCAAATATAGTCCCCTCTACGCGGTTGGAAACAGCTTGCTTCTCCCAAGCTACAGGTCACAAGTGACTGCTTCCTGGGGGGAAGCTGGATGCGGCGAACCTCCCGGAAGTGGACGTGGTGAAGGCTGAGCGGGGGCCCTGCGCCGGAGAGTAGCGGCGAGGGCGCTGGTGGAGACTGCTCGCGGGCAGGTCCTGCGCTTGAGCTCGTCGCGGTTGGGAGGAGTTGCTTCCTGCTTGTTGTGGACCGAAATGCCCATGACGGAGTTGTGCCAGACGGAGGAAATCTGTTCCGGGTGAGCCCAGGCCGTCCCCAAAATGCGATGGCCCAGGAGCAGACACTAAGGACCAGACTGAGGTGGGACGCAGACGGGACGTGTAACCACGACTTGGGTGATCCTCGGCCCCAGACCGAATTTCTAAAGGGTTGAAACCAGCCTCGCTCAACGACGTTTCAGCCTTGTGTGCAGATTTCCCAGCACTCTGCTCCCTGACAGTTTATGCTGTACGGAAGCATCCCTTCTTAAGTACAGGTCTTGGTCTAGCACCTCTTCCCTAGGCTCACTCCAGATGAGCCAGAAACACCCGTCTGCAGACGGCCCGCCCTTCCCCTCCCTCGCTCCCGATGCCATTGTATTATTCTTTAAAGCTAACTTTCATAGAGATCCTAACTCAGTCATGATTTCTCCTGCGCGCGTGCACCCCCCCACACACACACAAACACACCCCTCTCCTCTCTTCCTCGCAGTGGCTCTTTCCCTACACAACTTCTATCTTTGGCCACCGTAGACTGAATGTTGCTGTCTTGGGGAAGTCATAAGTAAATGACATGGGCTATGTGTGGTTCACAATTTAGAACCCTTCCATAAGAGCCGATTTAGAACGCCCTAAATATGACCTTGATCCAAGCACTTAGCCTCTCTAAACTAATTGCTAGCCTGTTAAGAAGGAAGCAAGATTAGATCGGCCCTGAAGCCATGCTTCCTGGCTCTAAAATTCTTTGTCATCTTGAGCCATTCTCTAAACCGTGGACAGTTACAGTCCCTTGACAAATTCAGAATGGAGGAATAAGATTAGAGTCGTGTCCAGCGTACATGCTCCTCAAAATGCGACTTTTTAAGATAAGGCCAAAGTAATTTTTTTTTTTTTTTTTGACATTCGATTACTTTGTACTTAACAGTGCACTTCTGAGATGCTAATGTGCTTCTTGGAGTTAACAAAATTTTTCTAGTAAACAATGTCTTTTGTTTTTCTTAGGTTGAGTTTCAAACCAAGATACTGGACTCTCCTGGCTAAAATAACAAATTCTGAATGAATAGAGGAAATGGCATAATCTTTGTTGACAACTCGTAATTTGAAGGCATGACAATCAGAGAACACACACGGACTAATGGTACATGGAAATGTGTACACAGAAAAAGGAAATCTATAGTTGTTTAGAAGTAGGAAGGCATACATCTTCCCCAAAATGAACACATTGTGCTCAGTTATCAAGTTTGAAAATCTGCAAGAATTAAGGAGACTTTGTCACTGGGGCCCCGTCATAGCTCTCGGGGTTATAGCAATATGCTCTACCATGGCCATGATCGACTCTGTGCTGTGGTATTGGCCCCTACATACAACTGGCGGAAGCGTGAACTTCATCATGTTGATAAACTGGACTGTTATGATTCTTTATAATTACTTCAATGCCATGTTTGTTGGTCCAGGCTTTGTCCCTCTTCAGTGGAAACCGGTAAGAAAAGGATTTCTCTTTTAACAGTGAACTTTTAACAGTTGTATGTAGAATTTGGTTTTTGCCTTCTCTGCCAGCCAATAGTATTAAGTCTATTTTTTTTTCTTGGCAGGCTAATTGCATTACTCTAATCATTGTGCTTGGAGACTTCGTTTCCTATCTGTTTGAGAATCGATCTAAATTAGCTTAACACAATGTAATTTTACTGAATACTTGTCTTGCATTAAAAAAATAAATATTCAGTTGTGAGAAGGACTTCATGCTGCTAAGGAAAGACCAACTTTTGTGTAACTAGTGAAGTCACAATGCAGTTTGGCCATACAACTTTTTTTTTTTTTTTTTCACATACTACATTAAAATCCTTCAGAAGCTTGAAAAATTTCACTTTAGGAATTGTTGGTTTAAATCATAAAATTTAAAAGTCACTGTAAAACTTGAAAATTACACTGTGAATCAATTTATGATTCACTGTGAATCAATTTATGGCATATTAAAAATTGTTGGAAAGATTATGCTGACGTGTCCCATTCCTTGCTGAGGGATAGCCCTGTGTCACTAGTTAGAGTACAGCATCTTGATCACTACTGCAGACCTGCTGAATCAGTCTGCATTTTAACAGGATCGTCAGGTGACTGTCAGATATGTGAAAGTTTGACAGTGTAGTCTATGTGTGGTGTCCTATTTGAAATGGCCACATGAAAGGGTGAGACACAATTTATATCCTGAAAAAATCTTAAGACTTGGCCACTGCACCTGTGCAGATTGTTCAGCTACACAATACAGTGGCATTCAATGAGGGCTACCGAGGTTAAAAAATGAGCTTTCAGCTGGAGGCCTGTGGGAGGAGCGGGAGTTTGTACAGAGAGGAGGAAGACAGCATTTGATTCTGAGAGAACATTGGGAGCATATATTCAGCAACAGTGGACAGCTTTGTCTGACTGGAAAAGAGATTTTGTGGTGCAGATAAGGATAAAACAGTGACAGTTTCTCAAATGTATGAGAAATTGTTAGAACAGAGGGAGTTTCTAGAGATTTTGAAACAGAGCACTGACAGAATTGTGTTACAGCAAGATTAAAGAGAAACTATAGGAATAGAAACTGCTAGAAAAGTATTAAAATGCCCCCAAGGACGGAAAATGGTGAATATCAAGAAGAGGACAGATCTCAGAAAGAATGTCAACTCCTACTCAACTCCCTACTCTCAAGTTGTCCCCTACCTATTTCGAAATTGCTCCTCTTCTAGTAAGACTGGGATAAGTCCAACTAATGACACTGGATTGCAGTACAGCACAGGAAAGAGAAATTTAAGATGACCTCTTAGTAATTGGGAGAGTGAAGCTGTGCTTACCACAGATTCATAGTAAAAGCACTTTAGCTCCAGTAAAAGGCCTACAAAATAAAGTTTAGTTTCTTTTCTTCCTCTTCCCCCAGCTCCCATTAAAAAAAAAAAAAAAAAAATCATAAAAGCATTTTCTCTTAAAGCTTGAGTTGTTATACCTTGGGGTCAAGGTTCTAATTATTTTTGTTTATATTTTGATGAAAGGAAAATTCTCAGGATAGCATGTATCTCCAGTATTGTAAAGTCTGTCAAGCATACAAGGCACCACGTTCCCATCACTGCAGAAAATGTAACAGGTATTTGTCTTTGTTTTTCTCTGGGGCTTGTTCAACTTGCTTGCTAGCTTTTTATTTTTGTCACATACTTTCTGCCACAGAAGAAGCACCTAGTTTTATTCTCTGAAAGGTGACACTTTGTCAGAAGTTTCATCAAAATACTTTGTATCCACAATCTCTACACTTAAATTATCGATCTAAATAATAAGTTTCACACTTTTATATAAGTAAAAAGGTTTTTCTAGAAAAATAAATATACTTTGTCTCTTGACTTATAAGAACTGGGTTAAAAAAAAATAATACCTTTAGTTTGTTTCCATTTTCTTTTTCAAGATGGTGTTAACTGTCATCTTACAAGCTTTAGAATTGTTCTGGGACTAGGACCAGCCAGATAGCTCAGCAGACTAAAGCACCTGCTTAGGTAGAGTGCAGTGGCTGGGGTTTGATCCCCAAGGTGCCATGATGGCCCCACTCCCAGGGCACACTGAGATGGTGATTGAGACTGGATGTGGTGCTTGAGAGGCTGAGAAAAGTAGCATCACTATAAATTCAATCTGTGTAGTAAGACCCTGTAGACCCTGCAGGCCCAGTACCAGATACATATAAAAAAAAAAAAAAAAAAATCTGAGACAACTATAAAGGAGACCAGTTTACTAGTATTATTATTTACTGTGTAAGAAATGAATCCAGGTGCTTAATGTCACAAGAGTTTTGTTATGAGAACCTTAACCTTAATAGAAACAAAACTGAATCACTGAAAAATATGTGAAACAAGCCAGTACCTGTTACACTTAATAGCTATGTCTACTGATGAAAGAGAAATTTAGGTAATACTAGAAACAACTAGTTTGATTTTAAGCTATGAAATTTTCCTATAAGAAATAGAGGCAGTTGGGGCCTGGCGGGATGGCTCAGTGGTCTAAAGCGCCTGCTTGGGAAAGCTTGGGTGGCTTCAGGGACCGCGGTTCGATCCCCAGCACCACATGCTGCACCAGCCCTGCCCTTGGGGCAGGCTGAGCCGGCCATAAAAAAATGAGTGAATAAACAAATAAAGATTCTGAAACAAGAGAAAAAAAAAAAAGAAAGAAAGAAATAGAGGCAGTAACAAATTTTTCTTATTACGCCATATGTTACATGCTAGAGTTGGCTTGCTTAGGTTAGAGGTTTCACATCTGAAGTGTGCTAGCACAGTGAGACAGGAAATTAAAGTATCTCTCAAGGCTCAGGAACCCTGAAATTTATAAGTAGTTTTGTTGAGTCACCATTGTACTCTGCCATAGTTCCTGAGTTCTGCATTAGAGGAAAACCCGGAACCTGGCTCATTTCTTTATATAATGGACCTCTTGGTGGGCCTCCCAGTTTGTGCTTTGTTTTAGGGCTTTTGTTTGTATTTGAGACAAGGTTCTGTCTAGCTCAGGCTGGCCTTGAGCTCTCAGTCCTCCTGCTTGAACCTCCAGAGTATTTGGATTACAGGCTTGATCTATGCCTGGCTCCTAACGTTTTTATTATTTATTTATTTTTGTCTTTTGAGACGGTCTTGCTGTGTAGTTCAGGCTGGCCTTGAGCTCAGTTTTGTAGCCCAGGCTGGTCTCAAACTCACACCAATCCTCCTACCTCAGCCTCCCATGTGCTGGGATTACAGGCCACCACGCCTAGCCTCCTAACTTCTTTAAACAAACTCACTTGTAGCAGACATCTTTTTCTCAGAAGCTATTATAAAGCCTGCTCTTTCATGTGCTGTTTATAATTTTAAAAGAAGTCACCATCCATAGTTGTTTAAAAGCTCATATTTATCTTGTTCCATGCAGTGTAATTCCCCTGTGACTCATAGGCCTGCTGGATTCCTGTTTGCTTTGACCTTAAAACCAAATTAAAGTTGCCAAGATGTTTTTGCCTCACGTGTCATGTCAATTTTTCTTGTTAGATGTGTGATGAAGATGGACCATCACTGTCCTTGGATCAACAACTGCTGTGGCTACCAAAATCATGCTTCATTCACACTGTTTCTCCTTTTGGCACCACTGGGTTGTATCCATGCTGCTTTCATTTTTGTTATGACTATGTACACACAGCTTTATAATCGGGTAAGTAATCATCAAATTTTAGTTTCTTTTTAGAAATATACTTCCTGTGATTTCCATGGGGAAACAATTCTGGGTTATCTTTATGTCAATTCCTTTTAAATATGTCAATGTAGTATTTAAGATAAGCAAAGATTTCCCTTTTAAGATTTCCTTTGAGATGAGGAAAGACATGCTGTTATTGAAGTTAATTGTTTTAATACTGTACATGTCATTTGCTAGACTTAATCATGAGCTAAAGGTCATACGTTACAAATAAAAATCCCTAAAGAAACCTAAAAGGAAAAGGAGGAACGTGGAGCTGACGAGACTGTGGCGGACTGGAGAGTGCATGTCTCTCACAGGGGACAGCGCATGCTTGACTTTCTTAGGTAGTTCCTGGTATTTGGGATCCCTAGCCCAATGACGCTATCCAGATCCTCCAGTTCTTCAGAAAAAAAAAAATTTCTGAAACTCTAAAAATTTTTATGTGAAATTTCCTAAATGTTCAACAGTGGTAGCCACTAATTTCTAAAATTTTAAAACATTGTTCAGGTCAGGCAGTATACATCTACTGGCCCCATTTGGCTTTCATTTTATCAGTCCTGGGCCACTGGTTAATGGAACATGAAGGAACAGATAGCCAAACCTTAGGCTATTTGTTGCTGTTGAAAACTATAAATGTAGACTAGCCCAGAGAAAATGGGAGAAAGTTACAACTTAGGTTGGTGTCTGATACTGTTCATGCGCATTAGTGAATTTATGAAATTGGACTGACCTGACTCTGAGAATACAGCAGGTATCACAGACAGGTAACTAAGAATGGCAGTGGGGATGTAAGTTAGTGAGAGAGCATTTGCTTAGCATCGTGATGTCCTGGGTTATATCCCTAGCGTGGGAAGGAAGGTAGAAAACTAAGAACTAACAATGGTATCACACACATCAGCACAAAATGATAGCCAGTGTATTCATCAGAAACAGCTATGTTTGATATATTTGCTTGGCCAGGGTGTCAGATTGTCCCCTTTTGATCACATTATTTTAACGTTACTCCAGAGTCTGAGCAGTTTTTGTAACTAAGCATTTTTAAGTGTGTGTGTTGTCTGTAGCTCTCCTTTGGGTGGAACACAGTGAAGATTGATATGAGTGCAGCCCGGAGAGATCCTCCTCCAGTTGTTCCCTTTGGACTAGCTGCATTTGCTGCTACGTTGTTTGCCTTAGGATTGGCTTTAGGAACAACTATAGCTGTTGGGATGTTGTTTTTTATCCAAGTAAGTCTCTCTTTACCCATGGTTAAAAGTTGCCATGTTATTGGGGCAATTTTATCACAGTTTCTAGGTGATTGTCGTAATTTGTGAAATGTTAACCTGTAACTGTATAGGTCTCTATAGTTCAAAAACTCCTCATTTGACAGTTTCTGTTGATCTTCACATCAACCCTAAAAGAAGTTGAGAGAACATTACCCTCTTCCCTTCCTTACCGATGAGTAATTGATTCAGAAAAAAGTTAAGTGACTTACGTAGGCTGCCCACTCACTGTACTGAGTAAGTATAATTCTCAATGTCATATGGCTAACACTTGTTGAGCACTTATTTAAGGCACAGTTTTAGCCATTTCATAAATCAGTGCATTTATAACAACTCTGTGATACACTTACGGTTTAGTGCTTACTCTGTGAGAGAATTATTTTGCTAATTTCTGAGGCTACAATAATAAAATGAAGGAGTTCCTTAGAGAACCCTTAAGGAACTCGTAATTAATAGTAAGAGTTTAACTAATTCAGGGCTATAGCTGTAAGTTGCAAATTCCTTAAGGAAAAAGGCCCTTAAAAATGGTTGTTATAATTCATTTTATTTACTCAGTTTATTCCTTGAAGGCCTCATGTAGCCTATTAAAGGCTCTTGGAATTTGATGAGAATTCCTCCTAGTCCAGGGCTTCTTTTGCTATACTGTAGTCTGAAGGCACAGCCCAAGGAAGTCTAGAAACATACAGAATTAGAATTGGGGGGGTGGGGGCTTTAGCCTTGGTGTATCACCCTTTTTGAATGCTTTGTTTAAAGTAAGCTGATTTTGATTAGAATTTATATTTTTTATTAACCTGGAACCTAATTTGTTAAAATTTTCTTAATGCCTATAATTAAAAATCATATGAACAGTAGACTAAGATCTTGAAATGTAAAAACCTACATGAGTAAAATTATTCATATCTAAGAAAATGGATAGTAGAATAAATACTAAATGCAATTAAGTGAGCAGCCCCTTTGTTGAATGAACTGAGTCAGTTATTATAAATAGATTAATTGTAAATTTAAAAACACTGAAAGGCTGGTGAGATAGTTCAGCATGCTTGCTTAGGTAAGTACAGGGACCAGGGTTCAATCCCTGGCACTGCCTGCTGTGCTGGCCCCACCCCTGGGCACATAGAGCTGGCGTGTAGTGGCACGTGCCTATAATCCCAGCACTAGGGACCCTGAAAACAGGATCACTATGAGTCTGAGCTGTGTACTGAGACCCTACACACACTAAAAAAAATAATAATAATAATGAATTTTAATAACAAAATGTGCTTAGGTACGAATTGATTGATTGTGTCAATGTTTTATTAATGCTCGGAAACCTCAGTCTGCAAGTATTTAAAACATGAATTTTAATTAAAATAAAAGATCCAGAGTTGATTATGGGTTGACAGGATTTTTTTTTCTTGCAAAGTGTTGTCAGCACTTAGGAACAAGTGTGTTAGCATCTGTAGAACACAGACTTCATCACCTGTCTGTTGTGTCAGTGTCTTTATCTGACATGGAGCAGTAAAAGCTATGTCACAGGATTTTGATGCGAACAATAATCTTAAATAAGCTGATTGCATATTTTTAAGTTTCACTGTCATTTAATTTCCAGATCAAAATAATTCTCAGAAATAAAACTTCTATTGAATCCTGGATTGAAGAGAAGGTAAATTTTAATGACTTTAACTAATAGAGTAAGTTAAATTCCTGGAAGTGAAAACATATGCCAAATAGATTCCTTAGCATGCCATACAAAAGATGAATATAGTTTACTTATTCCCACCTTAGAATAACTGCCACAAAAATATGTTTCTCACACATCTTGACTTGCTGTATAGGTATAAGTCACATATTAAATCATCTGGCCCTTTTTTTAGAACTAGGCAAGAAAATATCACTTTGTGTTTCAGATGTTAGATAAAGCTTTGTCATGGAGCTTACAACCTTTAATCCATACTTCGCCCCATCTGTCATAACTCTAATCATAAACAAAATCTCGCTACCCTGCTTCCTGCATAAAACTTTGCAGTGTCTCACCACTGCTGTAATTCTAGGGGTTGGAACATCAGATTCCTGCAGAAGCCAGACATGTAACCTAACTGAGGAGAGTCTAGGCTGTGTATTAAAGAGCTACTAACAAAACTGATTGTTGCCTAAAGGAATATGCCTTAGTTTATAAGATCTTCTAATTTTTTTTCCAGGAAAAGTTAAGAGATTTTATAAGGTCTCCTTTCAGTTTTTAAATTATTAAACAGCAAATCAACTTGAAAACAGAGTAGCTTTGTGACCTGAGTATGCTGTGAGGTAACCCCGTGGCATACGTTTAGACCCTGGTAACTAGGTGGTAGTCATTAATTTTATAGCAGTTGTTCTCAAACTTTTTGTTCTCAGGGTCATTGTAGAGTTCTGAAAATCACTAAGGGCACTAAGGTGCTTTTGTTTTATGTATTACATCTGTTGATAGTTGCCATATTTTCTGAAAATTTTCAAGATGATTTAAAAATAATAACCCATTATATATTAATAAAAGTAATATTTGTATGAAAAGTAGTCATAGTTTCCAAATAAAAAGTATAATGACCTTGTTTGATGTTTTATAAAAAATCTCTTTAATATCTCAGTTAAGGTAGTTGGAGTCTCATCTATTTCTCCATTCAGTTTGTTGAGGTATGTTGCTTTGGTTGACATTCATGAAGAAGATTCAGACTAATAAAGATAAGTAGGTAGTAAAGGGTAGAGCATTTTAATGGGCCTTTAGATGATAATTAGTGTCTCATTTTCTTTTGTGGCTGAGACAAAATACCCCACAGCCAGTAAAAGGCCAAAGGTTTATTTAGGTCAGTTTGCAGAGGTTTCAGTTGACAGGGGGCTGCCTCCAAGGCAGGGTGGCTTCACGGAGGCACGCAGTTCATTGCAGACCAACATCTTCCTGCCTTTTTTCAAATCCGGGCCACTGAGATTAAGGCTGTGCCAAACCAGTGGACTGATTGAGTCGTCTCATGGTCTTAACCCCAGCCCACACAACCTAGATCCAGACACCTCTGGAATCAATACGGTTTGGGTCTAGCCATCCACTCAAAGCCTATGACCACATGAGGCCTTCAGTGGACAGCTAGACCCAAACCGTAATGGGCTAGTGTTTTATCCCACATTAAAACCCAATAAGTAACATTCTTTGGTCAATAAACTTTTTGCCTTAAAATTTGTGATTTTTTTCACATTCTCAAGCATTGATCCCTTGGGAGATGCTGATTTACTCTGTTAGGAAGATTTTCATGGTGTCAGTTTTCACAAACCACATTCGAGTTTTGTGCAGCATTGCATACTTTTATTCTTAGCTGTGTAAGAGGCTGTCACAGGAGGCTCACAGGTTCGTGACCAACCGAGGCAACTACGGAGACCCTATCTTAAAACTAAAACAATAAAAAATGTTAGGGATATAACTTAGTACTTCCTGGGCTCAGTCTCCAGTACCACCACATTGCCAGTTGCTTCCTTTAAAGTGACAGCCTGATTTTGTTAATTTCTGAGAAAATGCCCCAAACGCTGAAGTCTAAACAGCCTTCATTTATTAACTGTTCATTCTTTCAATACTAAAGAATTACACTAACAAATAGAACTGACTGCACAGCTGTTTTTATTAACTCATAGCATTACAACTTTTTCCCGAGAAAAGCCATTCTGCTTTGGCAGGCTTTATGTCTTCTCATTTTGTCATGTGGAATGTTAAAAGTACATGTACTTAAGAGTTGAGATTTATTTGCACACTTGTAATCCCAGCACAGGGGATGCTGAGGTCGGAGGATGAAGGCAAGGCTGGGCAACATAGTGAATGCAAGTCCAGCCTGAACTACATAGTGAGACTTTGTGTCCAAAAATAAACAGTTGAGATTTTATAAAAATAATTTTTACTGCTTTATCAAAAACATTCTTATATAAAATTGTTCGCTTTTTAAAAAACTGTAACTATGTGTAGTCATTCCCTGAATACCTTCAGAGACTGGTTTTGGAATTCTGGTACTAAAATCTGGATTAAAAAAATAATAAAATCTGTAGATGTTCAAGTGCTTAACATAAAGTAGCCAGATATTTGCATATAACCTAAGCACATCTTCCTTTGTACTTTGGATCATCTCTAGTTTATTTAGAAAGCCCAATATAATGAAATGCTGTAGAAATAGTTGTTATATATATTCCCTATATTTAGAGAATAACGATGAAAAATTCTGTATATATTCAGTGCAGAAGCAGTTTTAATTTGCTATATCTAAAAGTTGTACTAAAATCATCACTTCATTGCTGAGTAAAAAATTCATATTAATGTACTAAGTTTATGCATAGTTTATAAAAATTACCACAGTGAAGTTTTATAAGTTTTCAACAGTTTACACTTATTGTTGAAATAAATAATGTATATACCACTAGGTGTCAGCAGAACTTAAGAAATTTGAAGCCAATCTTAATTCCTTAAGTAAAGCTAGCCATTTAAATGCCTATGGTATAATTTATGCTAACTATGCATAAAGGTGCATATGGTGCAAATGTAAATGAGTATGTATGTGTATGTAATGCTATAAGAAACTAAAAGACATCCTACACATACCTGCTGGCCTTTGGAAAAGATGCTTTTCATAAAACATTGACCCCTGCTACACCCTTTCTGGCCTTTCCCGGGGGTGTCACTATCATCCTGGATAAAACTATTTGCAATACCCCGTGAGTAAAATAGTTCCATCCTAAATAAAATCTTACTTTAGCCTCAATCAGTTTATCATTATTTTTACCTAAGTCCCTTTATGCTGCTAAACAATCAGGAACATTGAGTATTTTCTATATGTGAGATAAATATTTTCTATATGTGAGATAAATCTATATATATTCTATATATTTTCTATATGTGAGATAAATGTAGCTAACTCTTTTAGTAACCATTTTTGAGCATCTATTCAAGTTGATTTGGTTAGTTTTTTTTGGGGAGGGGGCTGTTGAAACAGGATCTTGCTGCATAGTATAGACTGGCTTTGAACTCATGGTAGTCCTCTTGTCTGAACTTCCCAAAGGCTCACATTACAGGCATGCACCACCATGCCCAGTAGAGTTGCTAATTAAAGGAAAACTTATCAAGTATTTTCTGGGTGATCACATACCAAATTTGTATTGTATAAAGTTCTTCCTATATTGTTATAAAGTTGCGTGTCTTGTACATATTGTAACATTACAGCAAGACAAAAATGCTTTTATTTGCATGATTCGAGTTTAAGGAACAAATACTCTCAATAGTTCTTACTACAAGTCACCTTAAAATGAGGGTATCTAGCCGGGCGTGGTGGCTCATGCCTGTAATCCCAGCACTTGGGAGGCTGAGGCAGGAGGATCGGTGCGAGTTCGAGACCAGCCTGAGCTACAAAAGTGAGCTCAAGGCCAGCCTCAACTGCATACCGAGACCCTATCTCAAAAAAAGGCAAAAAAAAAAAAAATAAAATAAAAAATAAAATAAAATAAAATGAGGGTATCTGCCATTTCACATCTTTGTTATCCACAGGCTAAAGATCGAATTCAGTATTACCAACTAGATGAAGTCTTTGTTTTTCCTTATGATATGGGAAGTAGATGGAAGAACTTTAAACAGGTATTTACATGGTCAGGGGTCCCTGAAGGAGATGGATTAGAATGGCCAATAAGAGAAGGATGTCACCAGTACAGCTTAACAGTGAGTATTTTTATTTGACTAGTCCTACTCCTTACCTCAGTGTTATTTTATATTAACCTATGTGGTGTAAATATTTCATTAATTCAAAGTTAGTATAAGTTAGTATTCATAAAATTTTACGTCATGAATCTTCTGTATATAAGCCTCTTGTAAAATCCCCAGGCCTCTTTGGTAAAGTCCTGACTCTGACTTAGTTTTATAGAATCTGGCTGAAAATTACCTTTCAAACGACAGAGTTATGCAAATTTTTCCATACATTCTTACCACCTGGCTTTGCCTATAGTCTGTCTATCTCAGGAGGTGACTTTTCTCTCTGCCCTTAATACTACTTCCAATCCCACCTCTCCCATATAACCTAGCATTAATGTAGGGAATGGCGACTCTTGAGGGATTTTTTTGTCCTAAGCCAAAGAAGCTCTAGTATCCAGTTCACCTTAGAAATAAGAGAAACTGAGGCAGAATCAACTCTGTGTAACCCTTTCTGGGCTAAGTCACCCTTTGTCACCCTGCCTAAATTGCCCTAATCCTTCACTCCTTCCCCAGCCTTGTTCAAACTTCATAAACATGAAAGAGATAAGGGCAGAAGCAGAGCTAACTAAAGGAAGCAGAGCCACACCTTATGTTGCCATAAAGTCCCATGCCCAGGCTATAACCTGTTCTAGTGACAACCCACCAAACCCTGCACTAGTAACTAGGGCATTCTATCACAGTCACCCTGACAACCAGGGAAAGTATATAGGCAAAAACAGAACAAAGAACTAGGCAAAGCATCATTCCATTTCAATCTGTATGGGTCCTGTGCTCCATCACCAACAATAAAGACTTATTCCTAAAATATAGTCTGCTGTGGAAATAATCTTGCTGCTTCGTTAAGAGGCTAGTTATGAGCCGGGCGTGGTGGCTCACGCCTGTAATCCCAGCACTCGGGAGGCTGAGGCAGGAGGATTGGTGCGAGTTCAAGACCAGCCTGGGCTACAAAAGTGAGCTCAAGGCCAGCCTGAACTGCATAGTGAGACCCTGTCTCAAAAAGACAAAAAAAAAAAAAAAAAAAAGAGGGTAGTTAATACCTTGGTCTTGTAGCTCATGAGGTCTCCTATTTTTATTTGCTTCTTATGCTCTATGTCTTTAAATTTAGAAGATTGCAGAATGGAGACATGTGTATGATATTTATTTCCTCTACTCCATCTAACATAGTACTGTTTAATAATTCCTGACTGTAGGGAAAAAGGAATTAAAAGGTGACTTAGTGGAGACCCATTAATAGTGAATTTTGTAGTCTGTCTGCTGCACTGGAGGATGAGCGCACATCAGCATCTTTGCTTTGGGCACTGAGAGCCTTAAAGTTTCACAAGGGCAGAGAATGCATCTCACTGGTTCTCAGGCCACCGTGAGCACTCTAAGAATGTGCATCGATGAAGATGCTGGAGTGTGAGCTCTGAGGAAAGAGCCCCATGTCTGGCCCTTGGTTTCTAGCTACAGCCCTTCTTTACATGCTAGAAAGACCTGTGACCTCTAACCTGTGAACAGTGTGAAATTCTGGGGAATCAAGTGTTGGTGGTGGTGTCATTTTCATAGTAGAAGAGAGTTCTGTTCTGGTTTTTTTTTCAATATGGGCTTACATTTTTTCTTTTATATCTTCCAAACAGATAGAACAGTTGAAACAAAAAGCAGATAAAAGAGTCAGAAGTGTAAGTAATTCTTTTATGGTGATATTGCTCATTTCTTTTTTTATCAGGCTAAATACTTCTACATGATTTTTTAAATTGCCTTTGATGAGAAACCAGTGGTTGACTTTTATTAAATCAGATTCCTTTATAAATTTATAAAATTTATAAAATTCCTTTATAAATTCCTTTATAAAGTGAATGGAGTTCACTTTTGCTTTCATTTAAATAGTTTGAACTCAATGGAATTTAATCAATTTATACTGGATACAAATAGTTTGTCCTCAATATAGATTGTTTAAAAAAAAAAAAAAAAAAAAGCCTATCCTTATGGCCCCATTTTTTTGCATATAGTGCCATTAGCCCTCGGTGCTAGTTAAGTTTAAATTAAATACAGTTAAAAGTTCAGTTCCTGCCAGGCGTGGTGGCTCACGCCTGTAATCGCAGCACTCGGGAGGCTGAGGCAGGAGGATTGGTGTGAGTTCGAGACCAGCCTGGGCTACAAAAGTGAGCTCAAGGCCAGCCTCAACTGCATAGTGAGACCCTGTCTCAAAAATACAAAAAAAAAAAAAAAAAAGTTCAGTTCCTTATTTGCATTGGCCATGGTAGAAGGGCTTCATACCTACTTGTGTCAAGTGGCAACCCACCAAATGCCACAGCTGCAGAACCATAGAACATTTCCATCATTACAGACAGTTCCCTTGGACAGAACTGCTCTGAAGTTTAATTTTTAGCAACTGCATGCTTGAAGTGAAGGGTGCAAAAGGCCTGTGAGTTCAGCATCATACACATGAATTTAAAAATCTCCTGGCTTCTCTTAAACGATAAACCCAAATCATAAATAAAGAGTAATATAAAAGATAAATAATTGGAAGTAGAAAGGTAGAGCTTTCTCGGATGAGACGGAGATCAAGAAGTGGAGAGGAAGAGGAGACGGAAGGAGATGTGCAAAGCTGTGTTGTATACATGCACTAGCTCCCCACAGGGAACAGAGATGTTATGTGCTGCAAAAACATGCTAAGAAAATAAGACCCTTGTTTTTAAAAGAATTCAACTGGGAAGAGAAGGGGGAAGCCTGGATAGAGAACTAGAAGGGGAGGTTTTGCACAGAATACTTGGATCTGTCATTAAAAGTTTAAGTTCAAACTTAAGAGAACTCTAATATTGTGGGTAAACAATTCAGTGTTTTCTTCTGATTGCTGATAACAGGTTCGGTATAAGGTAATAGAAGATTATAGTGGTGCCTGCTGCCCTTTGAATAGAGGAATCAAAACCTTCTTCACAAGCCCCTGCACTGAAGAACCTCGAATACAGCTGCACAAAGGGGAATTCATTTTAGCCACAAGAGGGTTACGGTAAGCAGTAGAAAATATTGTGTATCTTCTTTAATGACAAAAATTAGCATCTAGCCTAAAAAATAAATATCACCTTTTAAATATTTCAGATACTGGTTATATGGAGACAAAATTGTTGATGATTCCTTTATAGAAGGTATGGACATGAAAGGTATGTACAAAGTATAGGACTGCTAGCAATAATTCCAAATTTCACCAGAATGACCTTTGTAAATAGTCATACATAATCAAATGCATTCAGAAAACTGCATAGGAAGGGATCCACTTAAGCAGCAAAAAGCTCATATCTTTCTCCATAGTACATGTACCTACAGTGACAGCTAGCATTTGAGATCCTGCTCGACTATGCAACAGCCACTTGTGTAATTGCTCCACTTACAGTGCCAAAGTCCCCAGCAGACCTCCTAGGTAGGTGGGATCATTTATGTTTCATTAGTGAGGGAACCGAAGCAAAGAGCGGCTATACAGCTTGTCCACAGCCACACAGTCAGGACAGGTAGAGCCAGAGTACAAATCCAGTCTGACTAGGCTGCCCCTAACTCCTGTTGAGGCAGTAGTCCTCTTTTTTTTTTTTTTTTTTTTTTATGTCTTTTTTGAGACAGGGTCTCGCTATGCAGTTCAGGCTGGCCTTGGGCTCACTTTTGTAGCCCAGGCTGGTTTCGAACTCGCATTGATCCTCCTGCCTCAGCCTCCCGAGTGCTGGGATTACAGGCGTGTGCCACCACGCCCAGCTTAGTAGTCCTCTTACAATTATAAAAATTAGTGGATTGAAACTTTCTTGACCTTAATTGCTTTTTTATTTTCTTTTAATTGATTCCTTCTAAAAATAAAAGCTAACCCAGGATACCCTTTTAGAAATATTGGGAGTAATCGTAAATTAGCCACACTGACAGCTTAGCCATTGTGTCATATATATATGTTAGAAAATGTCTGAGAAGTCCCAAAGGATATAGGAAGCTTGTTTCCCCGGAAGAGATGTAGTGTGTGGTATACCAAACCACCTTTTTATAATCATACACATATAAATGGGCACTTTATAAGTGGGTATTCCAGTTGGGTCTGTCTTAAGCCACAATAATCCCTTTACCAAGTAATGGAGTTTGGGAACTTCTGGGTTTCTGTCTTGTTAAAAACATTTCTAAATTGAGTTGAGGTAAAGACTTCCTGGTCCCCGTAATGTCACTGTAGTACACCATACCATTGCATCTCAGTCTGATTCTCTGCTTCAGGTATGTCAAGAATAAGAGGATGGTTCCCTAGAAACTGTGTGGAAAAATGTCCCTGTGATACTGACACACATCCAAGCCCAGAAGGCCAGAAGAAAAACAGATAGCCACTATTCAAATGAAATTGTTCTTCAATTCCGCTTCATTACTTGAAAATTATATATATTACTAAAGAATTATGCAACAAGCCTACTCTGGTTAAGATGTTCTTTTCCTCAAAGGTGCCCTAGTGCCATGATTTCAATATTTTTATTACTAATTTGGAATGGAGAAGCCATTCTGTGTATGCCTTCTAATTCCTTCTCCTTTTTATCACCTCTTCCCAACAAAAGGAAAAACATTTCATCCAAGTAGTTAATGGCATTTCTTCTGTTTTTCTTTTTTGCCTTGCCCACTACGAACTTCACTTGCAGATACTGTTGCCCCTTGCCAGGAGCATCTGCATGTGACACTTCTTGTTTCTTTTTTAGTTGATGCTTCTTAAATATTCTAGCAACTGTAAGAACTTTGTCAGATTCAATATAAGCTCAAATTTTGTTACTTGTCTTTTAATAATGCAGATTTTGTCGGATGAAATAAAGATTAATGGATGTTCTGATAAATCACAGTTTTTACTTTGTGCATTTTTATTTTTGTTAACTAAATGTTTTTGTCTTAGGTCCTTACAAAAAACTGTGCTATTGCCTTATGGAAAGTAGGCATCTTAGGGCCAGCCAAATAGCTCAGTGGATTAAAGCACCTGGGGGCTGGGGGTTCAATCCTGCGTGGTAGGCAGGGCAGCAGCAAGAACAGAGGGAAGCTGGGATGTGACTGGCGTGACTGAAGGACAAGAGGTGGTGAGAGGTGGCTGGAGTGGGGAAGGAAACGAGTCATTGAGGAAGCAGCATCACAGGAGCTCTACACATTCCTGCGTTTGTGTGTCCAACTCGAGCAGAAACATTTCTTTACCTGTCTCAAGCTCAAGGTTTAGAGAGACCATGCTAGAGCATTCTTAACGCCAATTAGAAATCTGAAAAACAGACTACTTAAAGTTAAAATATAGCAAGCAGGCAAAAGGGAAAATAGAAATTAGTATTGAGCATTTGGCTTGGGTGGTATAGTGATGGAATAAGCAGGACTGATTCTCAGTTTTTGTTGTTTCAATAATTACCAAATATGGTTGCATATTGTACTCGACAACTCCCATACCTGGGCTGTACAGCAGGCCGTTAGCTCAGGGTTCCTGGCACAGCGCCTGAGCATTAGTATGTTTTCAAACTTCCAGGTGACTCTAGTGCGCGGGCAAATTTGGAAAGCACTAGTTACTTTGATGTTCAAGTGATCCTTATTTAAGACTCATTCTCATCAAGGCTTATGAGGCAACAAACACCACAAGGTGTCTGCAAAGTTTATTTAAAGATTTTACATTTACAAGTATAGGCAAGTTAAGTAAGACACAGTAGTAGTTGGAGTCTGATACAAATAGTTGGTTCCTTCATAGAAGATAAGGTATGGCATGGACAGCATGTTTTCCCATAGATCTTTGTTCCTAGTGCAAGAAGGTCTTATTCAGTGCTTGCTTCATTTACTGGAAAAGTTAATGTAAGTTTCAGCTTCTTTCCCAAAGCTTCCAGCTCAGCAGCAAACTGTGAAGAACAGGTTTGGTCAAAATCTACCACTCCAGATAGCCCTTAAGAATAATATTCTGTTTGGACATATCACAGAAAATTTCTAAAACTTGCAAGTTAGAGATCTAACTAGAGAATTTAGGAATTGCTTGGTGTAATCCATTTTCCCTTACACATAGATTATAGTGTATTCTGAGAAGTACATATGAGACTTTTGCCCCAAAGATCTAGTATGAATGGTAGGTTAAAATTTTTAGTGGCTTTATAAGGTAACTAGAAAGCATGCACTGAAAACAGCTTTCAAGAATTTAAAGATATCTCGGTTTGAACATGGAAAGGCTGAGGCAAACTATAAAACAAGCAATGTACATAATGGATCTTTTAGACCAAAAGTGGCCAATCTATGGCACGCATGTCACAGTGGGCTGTTTGTTATCATTGAAAGCTCTAAAAGGTTTGCCATTGCTATCTTAGACCCTAGGACCAGGGGAGTCTCAGATAAAAATGGCGTTAAGTTAGAGAGGTTAAGGAAGGGACCCCAAACAAAGCGGGCCTTCAAGAAAGCAAGCTGATTAAAGTGGTCCTCTGAAATCTTCATCAGCAATGTCAAAGATAGGAAGAACAGGATTTATTTCTTTCAGGGATAGGCTACGTATAAGTCTTCCAGTATTAAAAACAAAAGCCAGACTATGACAGTTCTGTAAGTAAAACATCAGATAAGAGGAATGGTACAATGGAAAGATAGATTTTAACCCAGACTCACAAAGCAGGGTAGGGTGGGCAGGCAGGTCACTGTGATCCCCACCAGCCCTGAGTACCTTAGACTAGTCCTGAATCTTCTCATACAGGCTGTCGATCTGGGCCCGGAAGTATTTGGTAAGCTCTCCTCGTTTGGCTTTCATTGTTGGCGTCAGGAGTCCATTTTCAATGGAAAATGCTTCTGAATGAACAAAAATGTTTTTGACCTAGAAGGTGAGGTGAACACATGTAGACATGTGTATTAATAATTTAAACTTTGCTGCACAGTCCTCTGAGCACCCTCTGAAGAATTTCAAAGAATATTCCACCTTATAAAAGTAGGTTTGTCACAATGGAGAGTAATGACAATAACCATGCCCATTTTCATGCTTATAATTTGAGAAAAATGAACAAGAATAAGAATAGATAGAGCTGGATGTGGTGGCTCGCGCCTGTAATCCCAGCACTCGGGAGGCTGACGCAGGAGGATTGGTGCAAGTACGAGACCAGCCTGGGCTACAAAAGTGAGCTCAAAGCCAGCCTCAACAGCATAACGAGACCCTGTCTCAAAAAGACAATAAATAAATAAATAAATAAATAAATAAATAAATAAGAATAGATGGATAATGAACAGCAAAAAGGGCAACAAGGCTAACTGCAGAAGGCTACCACCACTTGCAGTTCAGGGTGCAAAATCTAACATTAATTCTTTGCAAACTTTAAACTCTTTTAGGTATGGAAACTTTAAAATCTACTATGACAGTAACCAGGATGACATCCACAATGCATACCTGTTCAAAGGATTTAAGGCCATTTTCTTGCCCAACTTTCTGTAAGTCTTTTAAAATGGCTTCTTTTATAATCTAAGATAGAAAACATGTTTTAAAATATGGCAATTTGTAACAGACCCTACATGAAAGGCTGGAAAACTAGGTTTTACTATAAAACTAGCAACATATGTAATGAATTTTTTAGACCAGTAGTGACAAACCTACAGCACACATGCCATAGTGGGCTATTTGGGATAAAAGATGCTTGGTGTAAAAGTAGATATAAAAGTATGTACAGTCATGTATACCTTATATTTATCAAAGAAAAAGTGAGAAGATGCAAATTCAAATGTTAACAGAAATTTTCTCTGATGTTTCTGGTCCCTTCCGTTTCTCTTGCTTCCTACAAAGAACACGCTGCTATAAAAAGAGAGTCTTGTTCTTAAACTCCTATCTCACCGACTCAAAACTATTCAGTCTAGTTGGGCTAGAAATTTACAGAAACAGGAAGATTAGGTTCCTCCAGAGAGGAGGCTCCAGGAGTCCCAGGACACGCTAGCTGGTAGGGCCTCCTCTCTCATACAGCGGGCCAGTGGGTGTGCATTAGGTTTTCCAAGACACACTTACATTAGATTGGCACAGTTCTTTAAAAGATCCCTGAATCCCAAGTTTGGCTGCATATGAGGGAAGTACGTCGGGGTCAGGAACCACCACTCCTACTAAATATGACTGTGGAAGGGAAATAAAAAGTATGAGGACTGATGTGGGCATGTCACCTGGTAGGGAAAGCTAGCAAGATTACAGATGCTACCCCAAGCTTCAAATGTAGTAACTAGTGTCCTACTCTTTTTCTCATTGTATTCCAAAGCCCCATGAAACTCCAGTACCATTGTCCCACTCTACAAAGATGTTCTATCCCATTTGAATCTTCAAACAGAGGTGGTAGTCATAAGTGCAAGGAACCTTTGGCCTTTCCTTCTCAACAGTCCTACCACCCACCTCCCACCAAAAAAAAGAGGCCAAGTTTGTTGTTCCAGGGGAATTTCTGGAGTCAAAACTAAGTGCAGAGTGGGTTATGATATGGAATAAAAGCTACCTCTTAGTAGAGCTGTTTTATCAATTCTACTGACTTATTTTACAAAGTCCATCAGAGCTTCAGAATTATTTTTTCAGGGGCCCGGCAGAATGGTTCAGTGGTCTGAAGCACCTGCTTGGGAAAGCTTTGGGTGGCTTCAGGGACCGCGGTTCGACCCCGGGCACCACATACTGCGCCAGCCCTGCCCTCAGGGCGGGCTGAGCCGGCCATAAAAATGAGTGAATAAACAAGCAAAGGTTGTGAAACAATAAATAAATAAATAAATAAATAAATAAATAAATTAATTTAAAAAAAAGAATTATTTTTTCATTAACATTTATTAGAGGTTCAGAATGTAGCTTTTTCTTATAAATTGGATCTTTTCTCCTGAAACCACTTGTCCTAATTCCCTATAACCACAGGGACAAACATAGTCTGTTCCTGAAAATAGTTATAATTAAACACTATATATTACCTGTAAGCTCTCCCCATAAACAAAAATTTGTGACACTGGACCACTCCTGGTATAGATGTTTTCTATCTTCTCTGGAGCAATGTATTCACCTTGTGCCAACTTGAAAATGTTCTTTTTCCGGTCAATGATCTTCAGAGTTCCATTCTGTATGAGGCAGATAAAAAGCATAGGCACTTGAACATTAGGAGTGGTATCCTTTGCTAGTTTGAGGAAGTCACAGATATTAGCTTGCCTTAAAATTCATTTCTTGCTCTTGTACATCAATAATGAACTCACTGAGAAAGAAATTAGGAAAACAATACTATTCAAAGTGATGCCCCAAAAATCAAATATTTAGGAATTAGCATAAACAAGGAAGTGCCAGGCAGATAGCTCAGTGGAGTAAGTGCTTGCCTGGCAAGCGCAAGGTCCTGAGTTCAATCCCTCGGACTGCAAAAATGAATGAATGAATGAATGACTTGTGCAACAAAGCTACATTACTTTGAAAAAAAAAAAAAGAAAGCAAAGCAAAGAAGACATAAGAAAACAAAAGATAGCCCATTCCTGTATGTAGTCATTTTGAAAATTAGTCCAGAGAGCCACATTTCTGAAACTGATATACAAATTTAACATAATACCAAAAAAATAGCATTTCTCATAGAACTTCAGAAAAAAAAAAAAAAAAATCCATCTTGAACCAGAAGAAAACCAGAATAGTAAAAGCAATCTTAGGTGACAACAACAAAACAGGAAATACCACAATTCCATGCTTCACGGTGTATTGGAAAGCTATGGTGATAACAACAACAATAAATGCAGCATGATACAGACACGAGGATCAATAGAACAGAAGAGAGGATGCCACGCACATTCAGCTACCTGATCTTTGACAGAGGGGCCAGAAAGATACCTAAAGGAGAGCCAGCCTCTTTAACAAAAGGTTCTGGGAAAGCTAAGTCACCCACATGCAGAAGAATAAATCTAAAGCCATATCTCTCACCATGTATGAAACTAAAATCAAAATGCATCAAAGATAAAATTTTAAAACAATCTGCTGGAAGATAAAATGGGTAAAATTCTTCAAGATACACATCTGGGCAAGACTTTCCGAACAGAACCCACACTACCATAAGAAATAACATCACATCTAATTAAAAAGCTGCTTCATGCTAAAGGAAACAACTAATAAGAATGAAGAGACAGGGGCTGGGGAGATAGCTCCAAGGCACAAGTGCCTGCTGGGCAAGTGCAAGGTCGTGAGTTCGAACTCTGGTCCCACCACAAAAAAAAAAGAATGAAGAGACAATTTATAGGAAGGGAAGAACTTACGGGGAGCTGTTCCTCAGAGGACTAATAACTAGAATAAAGAACTAACAAAAATTAAAGACTGCCTAAAATCAAAGCCCCAACCAAAAATGGATAACTGAAATGAATACTCATCTGAAGTACAAATGACCAATCAACACATGAAAAAAATGTCAACTTCTCTGGCCATTAGAGAAATACAAATTAAAACACTGAGTCCAACTTAACGCCAGAAAGAATGGCCATCATCAACACATCAAATAAAAAATGCTCCAGTGAACTTCTACATTGTTGATGAGAAGGCTAACTTGTACAATTATTATAGCTATTAGCTGGGAAATTCCTCAAAACACTATTTAGTACATATTCCATTTGACCGAGCTATTCTTCCTCCTAGTTAGCTTCTAGAAAGAATTAGAAACACCAGATCATAGTCATGTGTGCATACCCATATTACAGCAGCACGACTTATAATAGGTAAGCCTTGGAGTGGGCTGTGCCTCCATCAACAGATCAATGGATAAAGTGAGACATTTACATGCAGTGAAGTGATACTCTGCCCTAAGGAAGGATAAACTTGAGTCCCTGATAGGAAAGTGCACACTCCTTGAGACCATAATGTTATAAATCAGACACAGAAGTTTTAAATATTGAATGATTTCACTTCTATGAGAATTCCCAAATTTAAATAAAAAGCAAAGTTAAAAATAGATAATAATAGAAGGCCAGAGAGATAGCTCAGTGATCTAGCAAGTACAAAGATCCAGGTTCAATCCCTAGTGCTGCATGGCATGCCAGTCTGGCACCCTTTTAGCCAATGAAAACAGGTGTGGTGGCACACACCAGTAATTCCAGTTGTAGGGAGGCTGAGACAGGTGCATCACTGTGAGTCTGAGTTTCGTAGCAAGACAATATACCAAATAAATCCTTCAAAATAAAATGTATAAAAGATAATAGGAAAAGTGGCCCTGGAGGCTGTGGAAGGAGGAGGAAGGGGTGAAAAGAAAATGGAAAAAGAACTGGGATGTGTTATGCACGTGTACATTACATACTGCAAACATGCATTAACATTATATTTCCCATCTCAAATTTAAAAATGAAGCAAATTTGTCAAGAGCAAGAATCTTTGTAGTAGGCCAACCAGACAGCTCAGCAGGCTAAAGCACCTACTTAGGCAGAGTGCAGGGGCCAGGGTTTGATCCACAGCATGCTGTGCCAGCCCTGCCCTCTGGGGCACTGTGAGACAGTGATTGAGACTGGGCGTGGTGGTGCACACCTAGAATCCCAGCGCTTGGGAGGCTGACCACAGGTGGATCACCACAAGTCCGATCTACATAGTGAGACTTTGTAGACCCTGTAGTAAATACATTTAAAAAAAAAAAAAAAAGTATCTGTTTGTACCGTATGTCCATGGAAATTCAGAAAAAAGTCTCTGGAACAGCTAGGTTATATAAACAGTTGCTGCCAACAAGCAAAGAAATCTTACACCTCTCAATTTGCAGTGACTCAAGCTGGTTGTGGTGGTGCACACCTACAATCCCAGCTTTGGAGGCTGAGGAACAAGGATGGATACAAGTTTGAGGCCAGCCAGGGCTACAAAGTGAGTTCAAGGCCAGCCTAAACAGCATACTGAAACTGTCTCAAAACAGACAAAAACAAGACAAAACAAAACTTTAAAAAGAAAATCAATTTCCAGTAGTTTCATTTCCAGTTGTTCCTTCTGGAAAACTCTCCTGAGCAGAGAAGTTTTATTCCTAAGACTTTTGAATTCATTAGCTCTTCCCCTCCTTGATTCCCCAGTTTCTCTCCCGATAGACCCAGGAACAGGCTGAAGCAGCTCAGCTGTGCTAATTAGGCAAGATGGTGATTGGGCTTGTTAGGGCAGGAGCAGGGCTGGGGAGGCTGCCTGACCAGTCACCAGGGGTCATTTGCAACTCTGTTCCCTAAGGAGTTTATGTTCTTAGGCATTTGGATTGTAGAATACGGACAAGTGGCAAATGCCATCCACACACACGTATGACAACTAGGGGAATAGTCTGAGTCAACCCAGAACCATCAAGGCTGGCTCATCAGTTGAGCCTAACATTATCTGAAGGTGATTAATAAGGAGAGGCCGTCCATAACCCCAGTGAGGCCACATATCTATTGCCTATATCCTCAGTTTATAAGAGTAGGTATCCTTATTAAATAGAAACATATTACCAAGAGAAAATGAAAACAAAATCTATGAACAGTAGTGTCATTAGGACCATGTTCTTGGAAGTCACATTGTCAAGAATTCTTGGAATCTCATTTAAATTTTGAATCGAACAAGAAAGGTGTTTTGAGACCCAGTTATATTCCCACTTGCCTAGCACATAGTAGAAAAAGAACTCCCTCCACATTGGTAGTATTTGCATTCAACATGTGGCCAGCACAGAACTATATCCCCAGTGCTCTATTTTTATCAGACAAGGTTTCACTGAATTACCCAGCCTTGCCTCAAACCTCTAATCCATTAGCCTAAGTAGCTGGGACTATAGCTGGACATCACCCTACTCCATCCTGCAAAGAAAATTATTAAGAAAGGAAACCCTTTGGGAAGAAATCCCCTGTGGGGCTTGAAGGCTTCCCCACTACCATGCTGTAATTTCCTTGCTTCCCTGGAAAAGAAGGTCAACAGCAACTTTTGCTACTTGCTTATCAGCAAGCAAGCAAAGGCATAAACGCTCTGTGTCCATTATGGAGAGAGGCTGTAAAAGCCATAGAGAGGCAGACATTAGCCTCTGCGAACCTTAGGTTCAGAAAGCCTATTTCCTTGTTTGATGTGTCTTTACGAATTGGGAAAAAACATCTCTGTGAAACTCATGAAAGATGAAAGTTGTGAATGTGTGGAATTACCAAATCTCAGTATCTGCCTCAAGAAAAAGAGAAAGAAAAAGAAAAAGAAGGTGTGGGAGAGAACAGACTTCTATACCTCCCTACCTCTTTCCCAGAGAAATCACCAGTTTTTCCCCTGGCCTTGAATAAATTATTCCGGTTCACAGGATCCATGCAATTCCAAGGCCAAGAATTACATGAGCTTTGAACAAATCCTATCTTCTGTCTGGGTCTGAAAACAGGGCCCAGCCTATTGGCCACTGCTAATTTTGTACTTGAGAATGAACAAGCAAAGGAGAAAACCCTTGAACTGACCTGCATCTTGTCTTCTATAACACTGTGGTTCTAAGTAGCAAAAGTACTCTGGCCTTGAGTAAGAAAGCCTCTCTGGTTTGGGCAGCTCCAGCTCCCACATTAACCTATCTTCACAGGATTCCACATTCTAGTCCATAGCAGTGCTATAACTAGAGCCCAGATCTCCAACTTACAGCTTTGTTTCTTTGAACTACCATGTTCTCTTTATAGGAAGAGAAAGCCTCACACCAGGTAGCATAAAGACGTACTCCCCTCCAGCTGCTGGGGGCTGATTGGCCTACTTGAATTTTTGCTTCTCTTGGGATAGAGAGATTGTGCTGTCCAGGCCAGCAGCATAGACTTCTGGGAGTTGTGAAGAAGTACTCACTGGGAGCCAGCAACCAATGTCTCCAGTGTGAAGCCAGCCATCTTTGTCCAGGACTTCCTGTGTCTTCTCTGCATCTTTTAGATATCCTTGGAACACATTGAGGCCCTTGATACAGATCTGCATACCAGAAAAAAAAGAAACTGATGACAATAACAAGGATGCTTCTCACAGAAAAGATACTTTATGACATACCTGTTTTCATTCAGTAGAATGAAGGATATTATATTTTAGTTCCATTATAGGGAACACAAAAATGAAATATTTCATTTCTTGTCAAATGTCTCAAAGGAGCCAGACCCAAGCCTCCCTACAATTATGTGATTTTTTTCCACTAAACCCCCACCCCAACATGAGTATCTAACCACATCATATGACCTACCCACCTCCCCTTCATTGTTCACTGAGAAGTAGTTCATGTCAGGTACATCTTCCAATTTCACATAATTGCAGCACATGGGAGCTCCAACGTGACCTAGAACATACCATACCAAGTCAGCTGGTAAACCACAAAATTTCAGGAACATTTTTGAGCTGTTTATGGATCCACCCTAAGAAAATAGGACTTAAGAACCACTTGGAACACATGCTAGACTGCCAAGATAGGTAGTAGACCCAAAACTTGATGCAACATTGCTCCATTGGTCAAAGCACTAAGAGTATCTAAACTCCTAAGCAGCAGTTCACCTGGACTGTTTCCCCCAACCATTGTACCCACTACCCAGCAGATGCAGGACCTACCTGAGGTCCAGTCCCCGGGTGATGTAACTGTACAGCCACCAGTGCATTCTGTCTGACCGTAAGCTTCAAACACCTGGGAAACAAGAGTTTTGAGATGTGCTCAAAATCAAACATGAGCTGTTCAAGCCCTATGACAGCAATGCAAGGCCTCTTATGGTTGGAGGACACTTAGTTTCTTAAAACCTTGGGTTCATGCCCCAGATGCTAAGTCTCTGCTGCTGAGGGTTTGGTCAAAAACAAAAGGGGCTCAGAAGAACAGTAAAGTTCAGAAACCTACATGGAAAATATAGCATTTAAAGCAGTTGGTAAAAATGCAAGTTACTAAGTAATGTGCAACCCAGTGGCAGCTGGACCCGACCCTGGGCAGAGGAGCATCACTAAAGGAATCGATTGACACCTTGAATGGAAAATAACCATAGCTATGATTAAGAATGGGGTTGGCAAACCTTTTCTGCACAGAGTAAGATAGTAAAATTTTTAGCTTTATAGTCTGTGGCTCAATAACTTGAATCTAGCAATACAACAACCAAACAGTTATAGATTGTATGTAAATGAATGAATACAGTTGTGCTCCAGTAAAATTTCATTTATAAACTCATGCAATGTGGTCCTGTGCCTCAGTTTACTAACCCATGGGATAGGAGATGGTCTGTACTGGGGAGCACTGGTGGCAGGAAGCAAGTGGGTAGGTTGTTGCATTCTAAGTGTAGTTTGTGATAGGGAAGGCAGAGAGAAAAGAAAGGCTTCCAGAAGATTTCAAGGCGTGAGATGAGAACAGGACCTTCTAATCTACTGCTCTTAGGGACCAAGGGACAGCATTAAGAATAACTAAGAAGAGGATAGTTTAAAAATCTAGAGCCAGTCACAAGAATGCAACTTCCAAGTTTCATAAAAAAGAACTTCTAAAATTGCTTCAGAAAGTGGCAAAAACGATGGGAGCAGTATGTTCAAAGAGAGAGGGTGTTTTTTGAGGGGGATAAATGACAATATGTGCTTTACTATGGGACATTTTTTAAACTTTCACTGTGTTTTTGTTTGTATCTCATAGGCCTACTATCTTCACTCGTAGGGGTGTTAGAGGAGCCTTCATTTTTGGTACTATGTGAGAGATTCCAATAATATATCAAATTTGATTTAGATGTGTATAATAGGTAAATCATAGACTTATAAGACTTATGATTTACATATAAATTTGTCCTAAAAGTGGATGGTTTGAGTTTTGTTTCCTTCAGTTATATTTAATGAGAATAACTATTAATACTACCTGAATTACTTAATATTATCATTAATTACCATCACTTTTATAAGCAATCACTTATACAAGAAAAGCACCATCTTATTGTGTGACATTCTCAAAAATGATGATGAAAAATTTTATATTTCTTACATAATTATTTGAAGTATGTTGTCTGCTATTAGAAAATAGAATATAGATTTGTAGAAAAATAAATACTATATTTGTTTTCTTTACTAAGTAGTTAGGATGACAATTTCTCTGGTGTCGTTGCTTGAGTTGTTGTTAATGCCGTGTTCTCTTTTCTGTAAAACTAAATGATAAGTGCATGACATACATCTTTACACTTCATTGGTACAAAGAATTTTCAATCACATGTACAGCAATGTGTGCTCTGAACTATAAATAAAAAAACCTAGAGGACTTCTGACTACCCCTGGCATCAGTTCACAGTCTTATTTTGGTTATATGTCTAGGGCCATTCTGTGTGAGCATAAGCTTATGTCTGTTTTCTGCTTTGTACCATATGCAGGTGGCTGAATAAGCAAGCTGCTTTGTGGGAAGGGGCTAAGATAATAACCATGCCCAGGCTCTAGGTCCATTCAGATAGAGCAAAGATACAAATGGAAAAACTGTAAAACTATAAGTTTTTCAGAAAATGTAGGTGAAAAGTCTTATGAAATATTGGGGATTAAAAATTCCTGCCTAAGCAAGTCAAAACTACAAATAGGAAGCCTTAATCAATTTGACTAATTAAATATTTGAAACCTATGTAGCAACATAGAAGAAAAAATATGAGGCTAAGAAAAATACTTTTAGTACAACAAAGATTAATTTCTTATTATATGAAGAATTCTTAGAAAACAATATGAAAAAAGAATTAAATCACTCTGGTCATTTTTCTGTAAGGAAGTAGCAGAGTAATTCATGAAAAGACACATGAATGTCAATAAGAAATAGAAAAGACACATAGCGTTAATGTAAGAAACAATGCTGCAGTAGTTTTTTATTTACAAACAACACATTGACTAAGGCTTAAATGACTGACAAAGTCTGTCACTAGCAAAAATGTGGAGAAATGATGCCATATATTTGTAATAACGTAGATGAAAGACTAGATCTTTCTGAAGGAAAATTTGATAATATATATTACTATTTTAAAGTACAGTGATACATGTATACTATGCACTTTGACCTAATATTTTCTATTGTTATGGATTTATCATAAGTTGATAATCACATACATACTAAAGGACACAAGTGTCCTTATCACTTCCGTGAAAAATGGCAATGGCAAGACATTCAAATGTTTATTACCTTGATAAAAATCACTACTTGAATTAACTCAATAAACCATTTGAAAACATGAAAGTGATGTAGATTTTTTTTTTTTTTTTTTGTCTTTTTGAGACAGGGTCTCGCTATGCAGTTCAGGCTAGCCTTGAGCTCACTTTTGTAGCCCAAGCTGGTCTCGAACTCGCACCGATCCTCCTGCCTCAGCCTCCCGAGTGCTGGGATTACAGGCATGAGCCACCATGCCCGGCTCGTGATGTAGATTTTTATTTAAAAAGTAGCAATATTAACAGGTACTGTTAATGGACTATTTTAGAATACTAATTCCACTTGTATAAAAATGTCCATATAGAGGTGAATAAAGAGGTGACTTGGAGGATATTTTGTCTTGATTTGGAGGTTTTAGTTGACTTTCTCATTGATAGTTTGCAGTTGTGTCTTCATTTTTCTTATAGTGAGCGCTATGTAGATGGGAATGAAATCTTACCATACATCCCATTGCTGCCCGGAAAAATGTCAAGACTGGAGTAGAGATGGGGGCTGCTGCAGTGACTATAAAGCGAACCCTTCCACCCAGGCTGTCCTGTTCAACAGAATGGGAAAGCAAAATGAAATAAGACTTGCTGAGATCTACTCTCTTGGCTTCTGATTCCTCCACTATAAAATGGATATAATATCCTGTTGTTGCAAGAGTTAAACTGATTTACAAACAGTTAGCCTAGTGTCTAGCACTGTAGAAAAGCATTTAAAATTTTAACTATTATTGTCACTACCTTTCATCCTTCAGACCACAACTTGCATGTTTTCTTTAAATTCCTCAAAACAATGATGTTTACAGGCCCATAAAATCACATATAATGTCAACAGAGGGCTAGGACCTAAATAAAAGTTGTTTTATGTGTCCAGACCAGTTTTTTTAGTAGCACAGTTATACAATAGGAATCTCAAAAAATGAGTAGGCAAGAGTACAATAAGATGTTTGGTTAAAATAATGTTCAGCCATCAGGGAAAAGCAAAGTACAACGAGGAGCAAGCAGCCTGGCATTGGATTACCTCATCCAGGGTCCCAACCTACCTGGATCTTCGAAAAAATGAGCTTATCCCATATACTGTCACGCCTGATGATACCATTTTTCACTTCACTGAATTTACTGGCAATAGCCAAGTTCAATAAGAACTTCTTCAAGGGTGTCTTGGCTTCACTTTGTACCTGCAGGGAGAGAAATCCTTTTAGCTGGACACCTATTAGAGATACTCACTGAGGTCACCAGTAAGGAAGCAGTGCTGCTTTTTAGTCCATAAGGAAGTGTCCCATATCCATGAGTTGTGTCACTGGATAATGATGATGCCAGCAAAGTACAGTCACCCTTAGAAAGAAGGAAGCTTAGGATGGACCTACAGAGATCCAGATTTCTGGTCTTTGGCAAATAATTTTGGCAACCAAAACTAGCAAAAAGTGGTGAAGAACGACTGCCTGCAAAATCACTGTATACAAAATTAGGTTAAAACACAGCTCTGTGAGCACCACCATTATGACTTTTAGCTTAGTAGAAGGGCTTAGGAACTAGATTTTTTAAAACAATTACCGTCTCTCCCTTACCTTCCTCTTATAATGTTTACATATTTACTAAACTTACAGAATTATCACCTGTCTCAATAACCTAAGTACCTTTAGGCACATCATATAAAATTCAGCAGACTTACCTGCCTAAACAATTTCTCTACTTGGGCTTAACCACTTGACATTGTTTTTTGTTTCTCTTATTTCCCTGGTTTTCCTGCCTTTGGCATTACTATGACTCATCCAAATTCTTGCCTAAGAAGAGCTTCCTCAGTATAGCTCTAGTACTGCCCCACCACTTTATTTACAAAATTAAATTCTGAATTCCATATGCTATCCTTTAATACTTCTGTACTGGAAATGAGACTCAAGAAAATCAAAGTTCTTTTCCAGTTCAGAAGTTGAAGGAAGCCTCTCTGGCTTCTTCTATGTTCATGCTTCTATTTCTGGCTTTCTGGACAACCAGAACTGCTCATTCTCAACTTCTTTTTTTATTTCATCATTATGTTTTGAAGCACTAAGTCTTCCAGGCTGACCTCAGGCTCTTGATACATCTACTTTATTCTTCTGAATAGCTGGTATTAGGGGCATGTGCCACCATGCCTACTGACTTGGGTCAGAAATACATGACATAGGCTCAGGACATATTGTGACAGAAAACAAGGAGCCTATCAAAGACTGCTGGGGTCATTTCTTTTTTTCTTTTTTTCTTTTTTCTTGCTGGGTGATCAAGGGCAAGTCGAAGCAAGACCTGTATCATAAAACATTCATTTTTTTATATCTCCCAGGGTCAAATCCCCTCAGGATTAAGTTTGGGACCATATACAGTACTTTTTTTTTTTTTTTTTTTTTTTTTTTTTTTT